>NDXZ01002370.1:0-12278 GCA_003055125.1 Paykullia maculata
CATGACTGAGAGGTGAGAGAGCATTTCGGTACTCTGCATTTTTTACGTATGTACATACATATGTACATATAGTAATTAGTATTAATAATTAATAAATTGTCATTGCACCAAATACTAATACGTTTTGAAGTTTGTTTGTTTGGACAAAAAAATACACATTTTTCCAGTGCGACATACATACATATGTGCCTGTACCGTTAAAAGTTAATATATGGTTTTTGTAATGTGGGTTTAACACACAGTTTAATTGAAAACTAATTGAAAAATGGGTTACATATGGTTACATTAACAATAAGTAGAAAGGGCTACCAGACGGTTGCGTACAAGCTTAGGGTGCGTACAGAGTGGCCGCTTGTTGCCGAGCCGAGCCGACTGACGCTTATTGCGAGAACCAATGCGAGAAAACTGGTACTATACAAATTAGTACAAATAAGCGCAAACAGGTCATAGTGGGCGCCGAGCTGGTCAGAGCGCAAAGCTGATTGAATGCGGGAAAACAGTTTCAAAGCGTATTTCAGCGCCGAAAACATTGTTTACGTTATGTTGTTATGATTTCACTTGTTTGGAAAACATTTAAAAAAATTAAAAACAAAAATTTAAGAAAAAGTAAATAAAACATGTAATCAAAAAACTAAAAAAATTATAAAAAATAAAAAATTCAAATAAATAATAAAAATTAAATTAAATTATAATTAAAAAATTAAAATTAATGCATACAAACATACATAAAACACAAATAATAGATAAAATATCAGCGCTGATTCTCGCATCCATTATGTACACTCAAACTTGTTTCTCGCAATAAGGGTCAGTTGGCTCGGCTCGGCAACAAGCGGCCACTCTGTACGCACCCTTACTTGTAATATGCTAATAACAATATGTATATTTGAATCAAAGAAAAGAATCCAAATCTTCTCATATTTATTTATAGTACATACATAATAAAACAAAATTACAAGTATGGCAACAGATAAAACAAATGGCCTCGCATTATTGTCATTTGACCGTAACGTTGTTTGCTGCTACTGATGTTCTAAGGAAAACAAAGCGACGACGACATGTAATATGAATTCAAGTAAACAACTGAATGCGGGTGTAAAACTCTAACAATCAAAGCTAAAAATACCCTGCAGAAAATGTCAATAGTGAAACTATACTGACTTACTATTGACACAGTCACCAGTACTAGTGGCTTATTATACCCCAGCCAATGCTATTTACTATAGACATTTAACATGTGTGTGTCATTTAAAATTCACTACTGACATTGGTACTATTGGACTAGGTAGTTCTATTGGGACCATATGTAGACAAACGTGTAATAGATTTGTGTCTGTACCGTCACCGAGTGACATAACCAGACAGTGGTCTAACCACGAATTAAATTATTATGCGTTTACCATCGCCCCTGTGTGAACTTGTAAGGAACACACAGGTAGCAACTTATCCACCACATTATGATTCTGGATAATAGTAGTAGATTTTAGTAATTTTAGTCTACACTTTTGGTACTTTTTACTACCAAAATAAAAACAATTGACGCTTTGTTGACAATACCACCAAATAGTAACCACAATAGTCGACAAAAGTGGTAACTTGGAGACACATGACCCCACGCTTCCTGCAGGGTATAATCATGTACACACATGCATACATACATACATATATGTACATATGTACATACATGAAATGAAAATAACAATATTTTGAAATCCGAAACGATCAATTTTGTAGTAGGAGTCACTTTTTTGCCAAAAAAAAAATCTTTTGTAACTGAAATATTAAATAATTTATTATCTTTTTTTCGCTGTTGCAGTTGTGATCATAACAAAAATATTACATACAAACATTGTAAATATTTATATGCATTTTAAATGCATTACATGTTTTATTATTTTTTTTATTGTTCGTTTTTATTTTTCAACAAATTTTCGATATGATGATTTTGTTCAACTTTTTTGTCACAGCAAAAACATCATTTATTGTTCATTCAAAAACATGCATGAAATACAAATTTTGCAAATAAACTATTTTAGAATTGTAATTATATTTGTTTTATTTGTTGGCGTTGTTGTTCAGATTATTGCAAAACTACTGGAAAGAAACAAATATATAATACCTGAAACAGGGTGTAACAAAAGAAACGGAAATTCTTAAAAAAAAACTATCTCAAAACATATCAAATAGCAACTGGTAAGTTTAAATTAACTTGGCTACAGATTTCTTGAGGTAAGTAAAGCATCTAACGACTTCTTCTTCAAACTAAAAAGAAAACACAGAAAACAGCTATTATATTAAAAAAAAAAAAAACACTTATATTTTTTCGCTTATAACTAGGATATTTTTGAAGTTTTTTAGACCTTCACAACTAACTTTTACTTGTAAAAAAATTCAAGATCAAACAAAATATTGCTTTAAGCTCCCATATAAGGCATATTTCCCAAAGTCACCTGAACGCTTCAAAAAACCGATTCGATAAGTTTTAATAAAAATAGAAATATGTATACCGAAATTTGGAAAGCTCGGTTTGTAATTGATTTCAGCACCTACATATGAATGTATATAACCTATCCAGCAAAAACTTGCACTGCTTTGTAATGAGTTAAAATGATAAAAATACAGAAGTTTCACTACTTATCTTTTGTCATTTTAACCCATTTCTTTAACATGGCGATGTCATTGGAGGCAAGTACTTACCCCGCCCGCTTACAAATAGGGACTTAAATAAGTCATTATCCCGCTCGCTTACAAATAGGGATTTTGTCAAGTCATTACTTTAATGTCATTAAGTAACTACTTATTATCAACAAAAAAGTAGCCCGTTAGATTATAAATCACGAATTATATAAGTTATTACCTTTAAAATATTATATAACTACTTGCTTTTAATAAGTAAAATATCCAAGTGATTGCATGGGCTTACATAACACATTATCAATAACGTATTATATTTGTCTTCCTAACAACGAAACTGAGCTTTGTTACTTCTGTACGTTACGTTGTACAGAAACATTTAAAAAGCCTTTAGATTCGGTTTGAAAACCGTCATGAAATCCATAAACATACGTCAAAAATATATTTACCTTTACTTAAATGATGTTAACCCAAACGAAAATCATAATAAGTAATTTAAGTGTCTTCTAACATTTTTTTCAGCCAAAGTGTATGCAGCTTTTATTTCTTTTTAGATATCTGATAAATAAACTATTGCGTTTCACAATATAATCTTGTTATTAGAAAACTACTTCCAAGTAATGCAAACGGTATGATATACTCATTGAAAGTGTGTTATTGAGTAAAAGCAATTCATTACCCGGTTTTTGCTGGGTAAAAAGAATGCAAATAAAATCAACACAGATTAGTCTCACGTGAACGAAAACAAATCTCTAGGTCAAATTTGGTTAATGATTGGTTAATATTTAGATCTTTAACCCATATAGCAACCACTACCAATAATTTGTTTAACACATGAAAACTTCAAATCATATATGTATGTATGTATATAGTGCTAAAGGGTATAATATGGCAAGTTTGAATCACAATGTTTTTAAACAGCTTTTTCAATTCTTAAGGCTGCCTTTAAAGCACCCTGCACTTTGCTTTGACTTATTTCATTATGATTACAAATAGGTAATACCTAAAATTATTTTTGCTGTGGAAATGTTTTTATAGAAAATTAAGTAGATGTTATTGTTAATTGTTTACATTTTTAAATTGTTTTTGTTTTTTTTTGTTTTTTTAAGCGTCGTAGTACTTATGTACCTGGCATCAGTGGAATCAGTCAGATGTGTACGGTCCAATTGTCCGTTCGTATTATTACTGAATATGTTTAATAAGCTGGAAAAAAATTAATAAAACAACAAACCACTTATTCATTAGGTTAGACAAGTCAGACAGACGTCAGTCAATTGTTATGTTATTGTAAAAGGTCAAGTTTAACAGATTTTTATTTTTAAACGAACACTGTATGAGAAAAAAAATATAACCAAAAAAAAAGAACAACAACAAATTTGAAAAACAAAAATGTAGGTGTTTCTTTAGCTAAACAAAGAAATAAATTCATACTTCCTCTAAGCCAGTTTTGTAAACATTTGTGAATACAAAAAAAAAAACATTTAATTTTAAGTTTAACATGTACATAATTAATTATTAATTTAGTTTTGCAAGAGTTTATGTTTTCTTACTTTGACAAAATTGTAAGTTATTTTTTTGATACGTTGTCATAATCTCATAATTGTCATTTATCTTTTCTGTGTGATCAGATTTTTATACAGTTTATAGTTAATGATAGTGATTGGTTTACAACTATCGTCTAATTTTAGAGCTTAACAAATTTGAAAAAGATTATGAGACACTCTTTAATTTAATTTTCTGAACGAAATTCCATAAAATTCACTATCAATCATGCAAAACAAATACATTTATGTACATTCTTGGGAGATTGTTATTAATTAATTTTAATCACGCATATAAAATGTTTAAACAAGTTTTCTTCTTTATGTGTTTATTGCAAAAAATATATCTATTTGACAAATTTAAAATTATTATTAAAAAAAAAGGTATGTATATACAGATATATTATTAAAACAAGAGAGCTACTATGAGAGTCAAAAGTGAGTAAACACCAGTAAAGTATTCCGTTTCTCTAAAATAATGAAAATAAAAAATTATATGAATGTTCTTTCAAAAACAAATCGGAGATTTTTGTAAATTTGAGGTTTTTGGTGCAGAAAAACATCGAAAAATTTGGAGGAAAAAAATCAGGAGTTGGCGGAGCAAAATATTTAATGCACTGTGGCGGCTCCGTTATGGAGTGGAGGTGTTTGCGGCATCTGGAGTTGGAGAGCTTGACTTTATTAACACGACAATGAATGCTCAAGACTATACACAGATCTTAGCAAAAAATGTTCCACCAAGCGTCGCTAAATTGGATTTGCCTGGACATTGGATGTTCCAACAAGACAATGACCACAAGCAAACATCCCGTTCAGCGAAAGAATGCCTGGTAACTATATCGAACTTCAAGCCAACTTTGTCATCCACCATATTCCCTAAATCTCAATCCTCTTGATAATATTTGGGATTATTTAGACTGAAAGATCCATAAACGGGACATAACTAGCCAAGAAACCCTAGAAGAAGCTTTAAGAGAGGAATAGGCCAAAATTCCAACCGAGTACACCAAAAAGTTGGTGGAATCTATGTCAAATAGAATAAAATGTGTAAAAAAAGCTAAGAGAGGCCAAACAAAATATTAGGCGTTGTTTTTTTACTTTTTTGTTTAAAAGTGTAAAAAAAAAATTGGTAGTAAACTTAAGCTATTTGTTATATTTTACCGTTAAACATAATGAATAAGCTATTTTGTTTTTGAAAGAAAATCTATATAAATATAATTTTTTATATTAATTTTCTTAGAGAAACGGAATACTTCACTGGTGTTTACTCACTTTTTAGCTCTCTTGTTTTAATACTTGATTTCTTTATGGTATTAATTTTAGTCCATATACCTAGGTTTTTCGCCCATATCGCATTTCTGATCGTTTGATACCAATAACGTGAACCCGTACGATATCAAGGGGCTGAGAAAAGTTGATTTCAACAGACGGACAGACGGACATGGCTAAATCGACTTCCCTATCTATAATGATTCAGAATATATATACTTTATGGGGTCGCAAATGAATATTGTAGAAATTACAAACGGAAGGACAAACTTATATATACCCTTATCACCATAGGTGAAGGGTATAAAAAATTAGATAACAAATATTTATGTAGAAATATAGAAAATAATTATTAAATAAAAGTTTTAATAATTTCCCCCATTACGGCTATTATTATTTAAATAAAGAAAATAAATAAATTAAAATGTATTTTATTTATAATTAAATACAACATATGTAGTTCAGCATTAAAAATAACAACTTTAAAGTCCAAAACAGAAAACACAAACACTGGCTTAAAACAAAAACATTATGGTGTCACATGTTAAAGTCTTTATAAAACAATGCGTTCCCCCTTTTCGACGTAATCATCAATGATCACATCACGTAACAGTCGTAGATATATTTAGCAAAATAAAAAATTTAAAACACGTTAGTAGCGTTGCCAAACGTCCTTCCTTTTTGCGGGATTATTTCACTTTTAATTAAAGAATTTCGGTTTTTTTTTTGTTGTAATGTGTTTTTGCATTTCCAAAAATCGTTACCATAAAAACACTTGGTATTAATTTTAAGGGTATTTTTAAAGATTTTATCATTTACACTTTACATCTATTAATCAAAAAGAAAAGAAAATAATCCAGTTTTTCATTTGATTATTCGTCAGCGGAGGCAACGTACGTTTTTTTCAAAGATTATTTAGACCAGCTGTTGCTATTAAATCAATAAGTAAAATTAACTAAACATGTGAGAATGACAATAGCTTAACCTAAATCATTTCTTTATCTTACATTTGTTATTCAAATTTATCGAAAATATATAAGTTTTAGTCTTGAATAAAGGAAAACAAAAACAAGTAAGAGCGCTATATTTGGCTGTGCCAAATCTCATATACCCTTCACTACGTGTATTTATGTATGTATACATATGCATATGTATGTATTTACATGTCCGAAAGGTATTTAAAGCCTTAGAAGATTTTTATGATATTAGATTTTTTTATGATATTAATTTTAGTCCATATAGGTTTTTTGACCATATCTTTCAAATTCAGTTTTCCCAAAAAAAGCATGTGTTACCTACAAATATAATAATTTTGTGAAAAATCAAATTTTTTTGTTTGCCTATATCTCGTTAATTTTTATTTTTAATTTCTTAAAATGCATGTCTTACACACAAATATAATCAATTTTGTGTAAAAAAAAATTTCGCTGATATCTCGTTAATTGTTCGATTTTGGTGATTTTCAATAGCAAGAATCTCAGGGAAATTTCTGATTGTTTGATATCAATAACGCGTCCGTCCGACTTCCGGGGTCTGAGAAAATTTGATTTCAACAGTTGAGCATCATTTAATAATTCCCTTTTGATACTCGGTTTGAGTAGAATGGCCTAACATAGGGTCTACAACTAGACTGATAAGGTTGAACGCTGACAGAAAGAATATATTTTAATTGCTTAAGCTAAAATTAGTATTAAAACGAAAATATATATTTATACGAGTATTTAAGAGAAATTTTATAGATTACAATCTGAAAAACAACATTTTTCCGCCGTTTTAACAAAAACTGGCAACTCTACTCGTTAGTTAATTTTATTTTACAACAAAAACAAATTTCAAAGGTAAAATGAAACAAAAACAAAACAGAGGGAATTTTATAAAACCGGCAAGTTTCAATTCAATTTAAAAAAATATATATAACAGGTAAGTAAACAGTGTATGTATTTACTTACCTGTTTCTAAAAAAACCTATAAATCTTAAATAAAGAATTTTGGGATTTTTTTAGAAATAATTTTCTTTAAATAGAGAATGTTTTTAAAAATTTATTAAAAACTGCCTAATACCTATAATAAATCAGCTTTTGTTTTGTTCAACTTTTTCAAGTTGACTTAAAATTTGAACACCTGTTCTTTTAAAACAATCAAATAAAAACTTTTACACATATGTATGTACATATTCATGACTTAAACCAACACACTTTTGTATTTTACCACAAACATATTTGACGTTGTTTTTAATAATTTACATTTTTTTTAAGAAAATTACTATTTGTTAACAAAAGACATTAAACATACTTATTTACATTCGTGTTAAGACGTTAAATAAGTACGCAGTGTTGCCAGACTTTCAAAACGAATATATGATGTTTCGATTTAAATAAGCCAACATTATTGTCAAAAAAAAATAAAAGTGATAGCACCAACGCATTTTTAGCTTAACGACGTTTTAAAAAAAGAATAAATAAATAGTGGAATGTTAGAGCAACAACTAGTTGTCATGTTAAAATTTCTAAAGTATACAACAGATAAATAACTGATATACATATAGACAAAACAGTACGAACAAATTTTTTCTAGCTCTCAAATGATAATTGCTTAAGCAAACAATTCTAAAAATTCCCAAGATACAAGGCCTAATGACTGCCAGGTTATCTTATTTAATCATTTAATCATATTTGTTTACCCGTTTATTTTTTTATTTATTTCAGATGTCAAACTTTATACATACATAAAAAATGATTTTCTCTCTCCTTTGGCAAAGTTCAGATGTCAACTTTATATATAGAAAATTAATATTAATATAATATAAGCAAAACAAATGTTATCAAACATTTGATTACATATTTTGATATAAATAAATAGCAGCGCTCAACAATGTGTTATTTAAGTTTTGTTAAATATTTACATTTTCAGAATAATTGTTTACTCTTCAATTTACTTTGTTAATCCTTTATAAGATTACTAGACGTCAATTGTCACTTTATTGGCTCCAAGTATCATATGCAAATTATTGACTAATAAATAAAAAGATAAATTAAAACTTCTTTAAAAGTGTGAAAAAATGTATCCGGCGAGCCCTTAAATAAAACTTGTATTCCTAATCACGAAAAAATCCCCAATCAGGTTACAAATTCCCTAAACTGGACTTATTTTTTTTATTATTATGTACTTTTATTATAACAAATCCAAATAAAAATAATTTTTTTCATTTATAAATAACCTTGAGTCAAACTAAAATAAAAATGTTCTTGTAGTAGAAATCGGTAAAACTAGCAAAAACTTAAAAAAATTGCCAAATTTTTGTTATTGGTTTAAGTTATTTTAAAAAAGAAATACAATGTTTACTATAAACTAGTTTTTAAACAAATATATAAATATTATCTATTATATATATGGGTCATTTCACGTCAAGTGGACCAACTATTAAATTCGATGTCTTCCGATCGGGATAATATTTGCACCATATTTATTCCTATTAGATAGTAGCTTAGAGACAATTTTTCAACAAGATCGCTTAAGAACTATCTGAGTTAGAAGGGGTCAAAATTAGACCTTTGGCCAACCAGGTGTTTTTCTCATTCATGAAACTTATTACCTATTGCTCTTAGCAAAATTTGACCAAGGTAGTTTAGATAGCTATTTTTCAATATTTGCAAAAAAAAAATGTTTTTTTAAATAAAAAAAATTTTATTAAATTTTTTTTTGCAAAATAAAATTTTTTAAAATTTTTTTTCAAAAGGTCAAATTTTGACCCCCTCTAACTTAGAGAGTTCTTGACCGATATTGTTAAACAAATTGTGTCTAAGCTACTATTCAATAGAACTAACTATGGTGCGAATTTCATCCGGATCGATTTTTCAAGTTGGTCCACTTGACGTGAAATGACCCATATATACATATATTTTTTTTTTAAGATTATATTTATAATAATTATGTATATAAAATCGCCAACCATTTCATATATCGTATATAAAAATCGCTAAAACACCATATTAACCAGCACCAATCCAGTAACCACAAAAATATACCCAACTACAGTTTATATTAAAGGCACAAGCAATTAGGAACAACATATTGAAAGTTTAACAAACTTATCAAAAATAAACCATAATAAATAAGAATAATAATAATTAATAAAATACTATTTACAATGCAACAAAAACAAAACGTATAAAAAGAGACGATAACAAAACTAAAATAAAAGAAAGAAATACCATTTAAAACCGCAAATAAGCAAATAAGATTTCGCACGACACATACCCGCTAAACCGCTAAGCATAGATTTTAAATCTAACAAAACCAACAATAGCAACTCCTAAACTCAGTATTACAACTTCTAAAACCAACTACAAACAATTATAAACGACCATAAACTGGCCTCAATAATGTTTTTATAATGTTTGAATTTATTTTTTTAATTTTATGTTTTTATATCGATATTAGTGGAGGGAAAAAATGGTTTCTACAGCGACTCTTGTGCTCGCAGTAATTTTTAAATTATTTTGGGGCGACACAAAAATAGGAAAGAAACTTTTAAGTTAATGGCTTTATTTCAAATTATCAGCTGTTGTGAAAATAAGACGAACATAATAAAAGCACTAAACTTGACCTTTTTGACATTCTGGCGTCTAATAAGAAATGTTGCGGAAAGACAGCATTTTTAACTTGATGCATAAAAACACTTTTATATGCTGTGACAACAGAATAGATAACAATGTTTTATTTTAAACAGTTGAAAATAAGAAACGTGAGGAATTCATCAAATATCTGGAATTTTTAGAAAACGTTTTTTAACCAACACACGGACAAAGGAACACTCTTTAATCAACTCACTTGAATTAACAGAATATATATCAGTAGAACCACTTTGCGGCCCATTTTAAAGAATGAGTTGCATTTGGTTCCGTATAAAGTGTAATAATCTCAAAGAACTTCGCTGGCAGACCGGTTAAGTCGCTTTCAATACGGTGTTACTGAATTCAACAATATGGTGCACTAAGCCACACTGCAAATTAAATTCCTGAATATCTGGCAACTCAGATCTCTAGATTTGACTCCTTCGGATTTCTTTTTGTGGGATTATTTGAAAAGCAAAGTGTACGCCAACAAGCCTCATACATTTATCGAGCAAACATTCGTGCCAAAATTATTGCTGGACCGCTTGAGATGCCCAAAAAATATATCGAAAATGCAGCAAAACTTGCACATTTGGCCGTGGCCAATGAAGGCAGCCATTTTATTAGTTTTTTATTTAAAAAAAAATAGTGCAAATAAAATTAAAAGGATTAAATGAAATATAAAATATCACACATAAGGAAATCGGTTGTTTTTTTTTAGTCAATCAGCATTTAAAATTTGAAAATCCTTGACTGTAATAAGATTATAAACAGTAAAGAATGTCATAAATTACTTCTTCCCATACCACAGCATTCCACAATAACTACACAGATATACTATAGCGCTCATTTACTAAAAGAACGTCATAACTTAAGAAATTAAATTTTGGAGTTAATGGTGCAGATTTGTTCACTATATCATGATTTATATTGTCTAAAAAATGCATGCAAATGGCGTGAAAACTCACCTCTTGATAGAAGAAAACTTTTTAATATTTCCACTGAGTTGTGTGTAAATTGAAAACTTTAAACTCATTTTCTGCGAAACTAGTTTTTTTTTGAGTTATGACGTTCTTTTAGTAAATGAGCAATATGTACATACTTAAGTATTCACACAAGTAAAAATCAAACTTTTAATAAAATTAACTTATCCTAAATTAGTGGAGCAATTAAAAATTTATATAATTCGATCATATTTAAGACCAAAAATTTAACATTTTTCTTTTTTCATATACAAACATACATACATATCGCACACCCAGTTCAACAGTGACTCAACTCAAAATTTTCATTTTTCGCTTTTATATGCGTAAACTATGCACAAAACACTTGTTTATCTATAAGAAAAATATCAGTGCATTTTGTTGCTGTTAACTGTTGCTAAAAAATAGTTATGTCTTTCTTTATGTTTCAATTGGTATAAAGTTGCAATTCATAAAAGTGACTTATTTTTAGTTGTGTCAGAAAATATAATAGTAACAGATCCCTAAGCTAAGTGCTAAATAGTTTTAATTCGAATTCAATTTTCCAAAGTTTTTGTTTTGAACTATTTTTATTTACGTCAAAAACAGTTTATTTCGATTTCTAAAAAATTAAAAATTTTGAGTTGAGTCACTTTTGAACTGGGTGTGCGATATGTTAAATAAAATATTGTTAAAATTTTTACACCTTTACTGTTTGCTGTAAACGCTTCAGTAGTTTCGGATTGAAATTTATTGTTTACCAAACACTATCTTAAGAGCTTGAGTTACTTGTGATTGGCCTCTAGTTTGTGGCGCTGCTGTCAGGTAATTAACCCATTAATGGAATTTACATCAAAGATAACATGTGTATGTTTGGCTTTTATATATTTATTTACTATACATTATCATTTTTTCTTCTTATACCGGCTTACATACATATATATGTACATATGTATTTTTTAATACCCAACAAAAACTAACATCAATCAGTTTAATAAAAATGTTTAGAGAGAGAGAGAGAGAGGGAGAGCAAGAGAAAAAATAAACGTTAATATCTTGATGGATTTATGCAAAATAGAAAAAAAAAGTTTACTAAAAATAAAAGAAAAGTGGAACATGTAAATTAACATAAATAAATAAACAATATGATGAGTATAAATTTTATTAAAGGTTTTTTTGTAACTCTGGGAACTGGAATGGAGGGAGCTATAAAGTGAATTTTAATAAAACTTAATTGATTTTTATTTTGAATTGTTTTT
>NDXZ01002371.1:0-21444 GCA_003055125.1 Paykullia maculata
GTTTGTTTAAGTATTTCTTTGTATTTATATCTCTAGTACGACAACACCTTGAGGGCTCTAATAAAACGTAAACAAAATTTACTTGACTGCAATACAAAAACATCTACATACATATATAAATATTGTTGTTGTGATACTGCTGAATAAAAGCGTAAAAGCGCCTAAGATGTAACAAAATATCTTAAATATAGTTGAATTTTCTTAATATTTTTCATGTTTCTTATTCTGCTACGACGTCTTTGCTGGTTTAGTTTGATTTTTTTTTAATTTTCTTTAATTTTTTTCTTATTGTCTACCTGGGGTATGGCCTTTTTGGTAACACAAACAAAACAGCGACCTCCATGGTAGATGAAAATAAAATAAAAAAACGAAAAAAATAAACAAATAAACAAATATAATAACAAAAAAGTACAAAAACATCATCAGAAAATGAAAAAAAAACATGAAACCGTTTTTATAACATTAAATTCTATTACATTTGCCCCAATAAAAGAAACACAAAACCTCATAATAAAAAGCCAAACAGTCAGAAAATGGCAAATATCGTCTATATTATATCAAACAGCCACAGCTGAAGGAACTTTATGGCTTGAAATTGGTGCAACCTGTTAGTAATAAACTAAAAGTAAAAACCAAAAAAGACAGACATATCGACGGTTCTGGGCAACAATTTTGTGATATTGCAACTCAACTGTATTATTAAGATTTTTGTTGCTTGCAACCACAACAGCAGCAACAACAACAACAAGAACAACAAAATTAAATAATACAAAAGCACCCATCATTGGCAATTACTTATTTTGTTACTAATAAAATGTTACGTAGCATTTCAATTGGCATTATTTTTTCTATTTCTTTTTTTATTAGTTTTTCTTTTCTTATTTTTTTTTTCTTATTATTTTTTGTATAATTTTTTATTAGTATTTACATAAAAAACCTTTTATTCGCCATTCGTATGTCTGTTTAAGCCACAGGTTTGCCTTGACAGATATTATTTTTGCTGTTAATGCTGCGGTTTCTGATGTTGTAATTGTTATTTTATTTGGCTGCCATTTGTTGCTACAAGTGAAGTTTTAAATTTTCCGTGACAATGCAGGTGTTGTTTTATTATGATTGGATGCAAACAAAGAAAATATTACGATAAAAAAGTTAAAACAAAATCTAATTAAACATTTTTTTAAAAAAATTGATCATTAAAAAATATAAAAACACCATTTAATTTCAATTTAATTTAAAAGTCAATTACAAAAGATATTTGTTAACTTTTTGTTTAATTATGTTCTTACAATACCCTGTAGACGTTTTGAAATTTGTCATTCGTGTGTAACATGAAAGAGTACTATATATTTTAATTGATCCTTGTGACTCCTTGAGTCGACTTAGTAATGTCTGCCTTCCTGTTTATCTGCATGTGTTACCAGCTTTCAGATGCAGAAATAAGATAAATAGGTTAAGTTTAAAACAAAAATATGGAAAAACTATTAAATTTGTTCTAAATAATTTTAAAACAACAGAAAACTTAAAGCAATTATTGACAAGAAATTATTAGAATCAGTGAATTAGGAAAAAGGTGTGAAAAAAATCTGTGCTAAATATTATTTGACAATATTAGAGATTATTTTTAACAACATTAAATACAGTTCACTCAGTGTTTTTTACACGATGACACTTTGGGGGAAATCCAGCAAATCGGCTTAATGGCGACTGCTGAATTACGCATTCAATTAGAAATATGTATAAGAATTTATGTGCAAAACAACTTTTTTACGCAAACACAATTGGCTAATTTACAAGGTGTCCTATCATGTCATATTGTAATAATGTTATACAATTTCACAGTAGTATAAAAATATTCTTGTTGTTTTTCAAACAAAATATGTCCTAATACAATAATACTCTCTATGGTATGTTTCTTGTGATGTCATAACCAATCAGCAGTCCCCTCCGTCATACTCCTAAAAGCTAGATGTGCTGAAACGTTAAGTTTCTAATAACTATCGGGAGACAAGTGACCAATAAAAGTGGTCGGCTTTGGTTATGAAACCATCATACATTTTTATTTTTTATGATTATCCGTAACATATTTATAGTTTGGACAAATATATAATGATTCTTGCCATCATATATATGATCATGGTATTGACGTAAAATATGACTACAACCATATTATGATTATGACAATCATATAACGATTGTAATAATCATAGAATTTTAAAATTGTCTGTGATCATATTACCGTGACCATATTCATTCATGTTTTTTCTTTGCGTGAGCTGATTTGCACTTGATATATCACACTTACAGACAAACCTAAACAAGGGCGGCAAGCGTTTTTTAGCTGTCAAAAATCCTCATGCTCATACAATTTGTATGAAGCAAACCGACAAAGCGTTTAGGTGTGAAGTTGGCTGCAAAACAACAATAACTGGCTTTTGTTATTGTTGAGAAATATTGCCATTTTAGCTATTTCCATGTAAAATCCAGCGATTTTGTCACTATTTCACTTTTTTTTAGTGATGTTTTGTTTAAAAGTTAAGTTAACATTACTGTTTACGACACAACTTTAACGCTTTAATTTAGGTATGTCCCTTCAGCGTAAGCGCGAGGAGGAATAAAACTCAACGCTTGCCGCTCTTGTTTAGGTTTGTCTGTTAGTTATTTGGGGTCGGTCGTTCACAACAGTCATATTTTTTCATGCTACTGTTATAGGACATATGATTTTATGAGACCTTGGGAATTAGCCAAATGCGTACGTACATATTATGTGCTATTGAACATCAATTTTATGAAGAGTATTGATTCCTAAATTAAAACAAAAACTGAAAAAAATAGAACTTTTAAACTAACAACTTGATTTGTTTAAAACTTGAAACATTTAAAGAAGAGGACTAGGGTTTTCAGTATGTTATTTTCAGACAAAATATGGTTTAGCTGATATGCAAAACCAATGGATTTAACTTAACTATTTTAATACTGATTTTTGATTAAATAAAGTTTTCTTATATAAACGAATTTTTTTTTTATTTATTCTGGCTCAAGTTTGTTTTTAAATTTATTCATTATGAAGAAATTAATTTTTGTTTTGTGATAATTGAAGAATATATCGAAAAAATAAGTTTTTCCGACACTAGCCGAGCAGGTACGATTTCATCAGCAGCACTCTTTGTATATATGTTATTACTAGTAAAGCCCAGCTTAAATTTAGAATGTTAATTACTTTGTTTTATTTACTTTTATATTATCAAAGCAATTTGGATTTAAAATAAGTATTTTAAAATTTTCCTTATTCACAAAACATATTTCATAAAGTCGACAAATATCATCAATTATCTAATTAAAATTCTTACAACTCTATTTAGTAAAAGAGAATTTACAAAAAATTATCATTTGTCTTCCAAAGTAAATACAAGTGCCATATAAAATTACGGAAAAACTAATTTAAACGAAAATTACTTTGATATTTAATTGACTTCTATGGCATTTAATTAAGGCAAAAACTTTAAAAGATTTATTTTAGAATTTTTTTTTTCATTTTTATTAACGTTTTACCAAGCAACAAAATACTGCTGAGTCAATGCGCTGATATTACATACTTACACACATACATATAAAAAATGCAGTCAAATATAATTAACTTCAATAAATAAAAATTTCTTAAATATAGAAGGAAAGACCTGGCGATGGAGCTGTAGAAATAAACCGCTTTTATAATAAATATTTTTAACTACGACAGCAACTTATTTAATTGACTCAAAAGTGAAGAAAAAGAAAACCAAACAGCAAATCAAAGGTTTAACAGAAAAGAAAAAAAGAAATCATAAAAATTAAGCAGTAGAAAATAAAAACCCTCTTATAAAACATTTTTATTTTTTTGTTTCTAAACTTTTAAGTTCTATAGCCATAAGATTGTCTACTCTGAAACTGTGGCTGTTATTGATGGACAATTGGCTGACTATTATCATTAACATCATTATGAGCAGCAGCAGCAGCAGCAACAGCAACAACTGCAATTGCAACATCAAATATAATCATAATAATTTTCCAGGGTTACTTTCATTGCAGCAATAAATCCAAATCAAAAACCAATAAAGCAACACTGTTGCACTTGAAGTTTTTTCTCTAGCCTGGCGTTTGTTTTATTTATCCTCTCTCCCCCTCCTAAAGTCAGCCCCACAAATCTTTATAAACAATAAGTTCAAGATTATTTATATAAAATATCTAAAAGAATAACAACAACAAAAAAAGACAAAAAAAAAAGCGGCAAAAAGAATAATATAGAGGCCAGGCATGCAACAATCATGTAATATTTTTATGATATGTATACGTATGTTGAACATATGTCCGACTGTAGGTCTATCTATTTGGTCGGTATTTCCCTCCTTTGACTTTGGAATCCCCTATATGACTATCTGTTTGCCTGACTGCCTGCCTGCCGACAACTAAAATGCATGAACATGCCTTCTATTTTCATTTCTTATTAACAAATTCGAGAAAAAAAAAATAAATAAAGAAAATGTTCAAGAAACATAAAAACACTGGCTGGCTATTGATGTTGACGAGTGTAACACGCATTCTTTGTCTTACGAAATATGGAATTAACGAAAAGATGAACCAACAAAAACTTAAATCCATGCAGTATTTAGTAGAAAAAATTGTACAAGAAAAACATCAGTAAAAACTTATAGTAATGATGATGAGATGACGTCCAAGATGTTAAACGCTACAGCAGCAGCAACATCAAGGAGATCATTATTAAATCATTTGAAGAAAAAATGATTGAGGTAGAAGACTAGAGTTTTAGCTTTAGATTTTTTTATTTGGTATTTTATTTATTTATTAACGTTTGTGCTCTTTGCCTTTGCATGATGGTGAAAAGCTGGTAAGCAAGTCTTAAGGTGAAAAGTAAACAAAGAAAATAATAATAGGAAAAAATACGAAATAAAACTGAATTTAGTCCAAAGATTATTTCTGCATTTATCTGTCTGTTGTTATTTCTTATGTTCTTGTGCTAATACAAAACTCATCACGTTTCATCGTCATCTTCAAAAAGATCACGCATCTTCTTTATGTAGATGCTGCATATATTCATATTCAGTAATTTACAATCGTTATACTGCACACTCAGATCCATTCATGACTGTTTGAAACACACGTATAAACTGAATCATACTAACAATTCTGTTAGTTTTTTTTGTGCCAGAAATTCTGCACTTAGAGGAAATTTTCGGCTAAAAAGAAAGTAGACTAGATATTTTTGCGTTTTTAATTTAATTTTGTTAAAATAAATTAAGTAAAGATCAGATTAAAAGTGTCAAAAACAACTTTTATAATATGATTTCAGAGAATCCGGTTGATGCCTCAAAAATATTTTTTAATAGATATTGAACATTAAACTTTTTGAAGATGTTATCACTTAAATGGATGTAAATTTTTAATTATTTTTAGTAGACCCTTTAAAGATATATTTTTGTCGTAACTTTTGAGGACTTCTAGACTTCTTTATTGGTCAGATATTGCAGGCTACTGCAAGAAGTTTATTCTGCAAAATGTTTGTTTGCAAACTAGCCCTACACTAAAGCAATTTCCAGGTACTTCTATTGTTCCAGTATATTGTTCAAAAGTATCAGATCTGAAGATCTGAAGCAAGTCAGAGTTTGTTATAAAATGAGAAAAGAAACGATTGTTGATTTTCGGTCGGTGCGAATAAAGGCAGAAATGCAATATTAACAAACAAATTGATCAGCAAGATCTTACTTCCCCAAGTGTTTACTTTTTGCAGCCCAACCACGTGTAGTTCGAAATTAAGGATACTCTACACACATCATTTCACAAGTCGCTTGGTCGATTTTAACGTCGTATCGGCGCAATTTCGTTCTACGTAACATAACGAAGGTTAGGTGACTTTTGTGTATAATAAATTTTTAAATATTTTCCTGTGAAAGGAGTTTTTGTTCTGTGGCAAATAATATTCTTATTAGGTGTGCTGAGGGGAATATGAGTGTTAGTTTTCAAACAGCCAGCTGTTCATGGAGTGACCAGATTGACATCAGCGCAAGCATTCCCATGTATGCTTGGGTAATGCTTGCCGGATGGTGGCGGTTTTTGCGTCACAACACGCACACAACAAAAAACTTATAGCGCCTACATACTATACAAAAACAAGTAAGAGCGTTATAATTGGCTGTGCCAAATCTTATATACCCTTCACTACGTATATTTACCTAAAAAAAAAATTTTTTTTTGCCGATATCTCGAAAAAAAAATTATTTTTTTTCAAAAATCATGTCTTATTTCTGATTGTTTGGTACCAATAACTTGTCCGTACAAAATCGGTGGACTGAGAAAACTTGATTTCAACAGACGGTAGTCGTCTTTTTTGACTTATATCTTGGTCACTTATTAAGCGATTTTACTGGTTTCAAATAGCAAACATCTCAGGTAAATTTCTAATTGTTTGATACCAATAACGTGTCCGTACAACATCGAAGTGCTGAGAAAACTTGATTTCAACAGACGGACGGACAGACAGACAAACAGACAGACGGACATGGCTCAATCGACTTCCCTATCTATAAGTATTCAGAATATATATACTTTATGGGGTCGCAAATGAATATTGTAGAAATTACAAACGGAATGACAAACTTATATATACCATTGTCACCTCTGGTGAAGGGTATAAAAAAAGGGACGTAGTAACGTTAGCTACTCCCTGTCTACAAATATTGAATACTACTAGCTGGTGCCATTGCCATTGCCCTCGCACTAGAGATAAGAAATTGCATACTGACATCTGTGTTAGGATTTGCATGACGTCCGAAACTGCCACTTTAATGCCGCCTTACTTACCGTCGCTGTAACAGATCTATTATTTACTTCTTCTAATTATAGCGAAATTGTTGCAACGTGTTAAAATTAACTTTAAATGAATTAAACTGTGATTCCATAAAAAAACATTTCAACACTTTATTTACTTCGTATTTACTTAGAAGCTGCACAAAACATTCTATAAACATTATCTCTACAGTACTGTAAAGCCCTGTAGTGAAGTCTTGTTAGATACTTTTATTTAACGTCATAGAGCAAATTTTTTCTTCAAGTGTATACGATATGTTGTCCTCCAACCATTTGATTGTATTTAACCGCTGATGCCTTTTTTTATTTTGTTTATTTCGCATTATTTGTTAATTTTTTTTCATCAGTTTATATATATTTTTTTATTTCTGCTGCTGTTGCTTGATTATTATTGTGTATGTTTTTTTATTGGCTTAATTTGTTTTATTTATGTGTTTGTATGTATCAGTTTTATATCTTTTACGTATTTTCGTGGTAGTTAGCAGAAGGTATCTTACCTGTTCTGTTCCGTATGAATTTGCCAAAGAGATCATACAAGCGACTACTACGTAAATCTTTCATAAATCCCTTTGATTATTTTTATAGTTTTAATATTGTTCGCCTTTTATGACTGAGATATGAGATGGTGATATTGTTGATTTGGTAAAGAACGTTAGATGTTTCTTAAAGGCGGCCTTTAAAGCTTTACAAACCTACATGTACATACGTTTACATATGTTCTAATATTTCAACAATACACACTCGTGTATACTTACATATATTATGCTATAGGTAGCATTTGCAGGTCAATATTATATATTGGATTTTTGCAAGTAATTGAAAATAAAATTCATAATAATATGACTGTTTGAATATGCTTTAAATATTTATGGTTATTGGTTATTTGCAGTGAAGTAGAAACATTATAAAAATTAATAAAAATATATGTTGTTCTTTAATGATTGTAATAAGTTGTGTAATGTCCAGTCATTAGATATAAATTATTATGTAACTAAAATTTGAAAAAAAAAAGTTATGAAATGTTTATGTTTTGAATAATGGGCTTTGGAAATGTAAAATCTTTAATATTTAGGCCAATACTTTAGATTAATCGAAAGAGGAAACATGTCCTGTTACTTAACATTAAGAAGTGGATAAAATCTTTATTTTAAGCTAGAAGCTTTAAACTTTTTCTAAATGTGTAAAATTATTTTTCTTATGCCAAGTTGAAGTTTCGATATCATTTTTAAAATTAAAATTTAAATGTTAAAGTCATTAGTCTAAGCCGTTATTTAGAGCAGAATATAAACAAATTAAAATTCGTTTAAAATTTATGATTTTTGCATACAAACACAAAAATCGACCCTTTTGAAAAGCCTTTAAGCTTGCCTTGGCCTGCGTTGCCTTTTTTTATTTTTTCATTTGGGCTGGGCGTTTAGAGGGGAGTTTCGAAAAATAAAACAAAAAATCTTAAACAAAATTGTAAAATTAAGGAGTTTATTATGACGTTTAATGACCTCAAACAACAAATAGCCCCCAACAGTAAGTAAATATGAACAACTCAATAAAATTCGTGTATTTATGTTCATATGTACGTACATCTCTTAACTCTATCGTATTGTTATGGCTTAACGTCTGAATGACTGACTGACATAAACCAATTGCAGTGGCTGCTGACGTTGGTGCGGAAATGGCAAATGCTGAAAGCAAAGTAACTTTACTAATGTTATATCTGTTTTTCGGTTGTAAATCCTATAAAAGCACTTGATGTCTCTGGCACGCAAAACAAGAAGATGGAAAAACTCATGTAATTACAGTTCTGGCCATTTAAAGAAAGTAAACAAATCACAAGCATACAGTTGCATACAGTCAGGCACAAATGCAATTTACACATACAAATAAATAAAGAACATCATTATACAGGCTCATACATACATATGTAATGAGCCTGTAACTTAAGAGAGCAGTATTAAAATTACCTTAATAGATTCTTAAACCCTGGCAGCGGTAGCAAATATACACAATTTGATATTCGCCCATTATACGAAGGCTTATAATATTTTTTTAATGTAGCATTTAGAAATTTTTCCAAATTTTACATGCGCCTAGATTTCCATAGGAATTTTTTTTTATGTTCAAAAATAAGGAGAACATAAATATTAGCGATTTTATTTTTTTTTATCCTTAAATAAATGGTGTTGATAGCTCATACCAATTGACAAACATCATTTTTCCAAACATTTCAGTTGATAAAAAATGCTTCAGTCAAAGAAAAATATTTTTATGATAAATTTATACAAAAACTTCTGCCAGTTGAAGGGTTACGAGTTTAATTTTCTTTGTTAATAATATGTTATATGAAATAAAAATTTAATTTTAAGTAAAAAACGAATAAAGAAAAAAGAAACACGAGACTTTTTTATATGCTTTATCAGGAAAAAATTCGATTTTTTTTTTTGGAATACAAAAAAGGACTTAAGTACTTCCTCTCAAGCCCTCGTATTTGCGCATATCGAAACGCATGTGTATGAATTTTGTGTAAACA
The DNA here is from genome assembly GCA_003055125.1 of Paykullia maculata. Classification (NCBI taxonomy): domain Eukaryota; kingdom Metazoa; phylum Arthropoda; class Insecta; order Diptera; family Rhinophoridae; genus Paykullia; species Paykullia maculata. The sequence continues at coordinate 9,380 of NDXZ01002371.1, forward strand.
CAATCTTTGGTGGTGGCAAATGTTGCAAACCAAGTATATTTTTGCTGATGTTGTAAGTATTTTTGTTAAAGCCATTGTTGGTAATAGTTAATGTTGCCCACTGGCTGCAATTGAATAAAAGAGAGGGTGTATGCTTTTACCACCCAAAAAACAAAAACATGCTCTTCTCGTATAAGTAACATGATGCGTTCTTTCTTTGCACTCATTGCAATCTCTGTAACAAGCTGCCGTGTTTGTGTTTTTATTCTTCTTCAACTTTTATAATGCAGTTATGACACTGATGAGATTGATTTACCACTGCCGGTTACGACCCAGCTTAGTCAGTAATTATTGCTGTTTTGTCTACAACCAGCATATATTCGGTATTATTCGCATACGTTTGACTTTAAACCCCCCCCCAAAAAAAAGAAGAAAAAAATACCGGGAGAAAACAAAGTGTTGTCAATGATTATTTTGTTGCTGATGCCTTGTGTCATGACATCTTGCAATTTAATGCCAAGACAACATTATTTTAATGTTGCATTTTTTTCTTGCTACTTCTTTTTCATTTTTACTAGAGAGTATTTTACATTCCACAAGTAATCATCATCGGCAACTGCAACAAACGGCAAAGAATATGACATTGGAATTATACAGCAAAACATTTGTTTGGGTATAACAACACACATACATACATAAATAGATATTACCGTTTTGTTGCTTTATGCTGGGGAGTCATTATATATTATTGCATACTCAATAACGGTCATAAGAGTTGTTTTTGTGATTTCTGTAAACGATCATATTTCAAAACTTGTTGTTGCAATGAACACAAACTCAACATAAAACAAGTGAAGTAATATGACACAGTTTGGTATGCAAAACTTTTTCTTAAAATTGTTATTTAAGGCATTTTGTGGTAATTTAAATGCTTTCAAAGATTTTGAACTTTAACAATGACTTTGTAGTTTTTATTGAGTTAATCTGTGTTGGGTCAATGTCTATATTAAGGCTAAAGAATATAACTTAATTGCAAAAAAAAAATTTTATTGCAAATTAAATAATTCTGTATTCAATTGTTTTTATTGAAAGAAATTATGAATCATTTAGAATACAAATGTTTGTACATATACGTATTTTGAATGCCCATAAAAGTTTAAGACGATCGAACTATTTCCTTAGCTTTCGAAAACTCTACATTTAGAATTTTTTTAAATAAAAATCACAAAAAAATAATTTTTTAATAATTAAAGATTGTACTATAATTTTCCTTAAGGGTTTTTTTTAGAAAAAATTGACGGTGAGACTGACCAATGGTGACAATTGTTTAGAATTTGTCAGAGATGCATAATATATACAATTAGTGAAAATACTTAATTTTTATGTACCACTTATTAAGGGCATTCCTAAATTTATGCTGACTTAATTGCTGTCCATTATAACGAAATTCAAGCGTATGTAAAAGAGTTTCCGATTTAAGGGTAGGACTATGAGAACGAGCCGAAATTTGCACATATTTATTTATCCTAGAAGTTTTTTATATTCATTAAAATATCTCTAATCTACAAAATAGGAATAATAAGATTAATTTCTATTCTTTTAATTTTAATCGCGCGCTTTATCGATCTCAATTAATTGGTTCAACGCTCAAAGTAAATAATTGTAAATAATTAGAACAGAAAAAATACAAAAACTAAAGTATAAAGATATAAATATTTATACTTTGTAGCTTTAATTATCTGCAGACAATCATTAATACTAAAAACTGAACAAAACCTCAAGATGGCCATTGAAATGGATGAAAAAAAAACCCAATGTTTTCCTTATCTGGCCGTGAAAACTACATCCAAATAACAACTAAAACAAACAACCGTATCAAACAGCAATCAAAGTACAAAGAAAACAAACAAAGTAGCAGCCAACATTTAATATCGTGAAAGAGAAACAAGAAACAGTGTGGCAAAAAAGCAGGGCAACATCTCCTACGAAATTTACAACAAAGAACCAATAAAGTCCACAACGGCTAAATAAGCGACAACTAAACAAAAAAAGTGAAACAAACAAAAGAGCAACATTATTTTAACAATCATTTCGTCGGGATATAACCAAAACTATTATTTAGTATTTTACGTTTTTTTTCTTCTTCTTGATTTTTTGTGTTGCTGTTGCAGTTAAAATCGCTATTGTTGTTATTGTTTCTTTTTCTTTGGCTACTTCTCAACATTGTTAAGTCACTCAATGTCTCAATATTTAAAGGAAATGTAAACAATCTTGAAATGAGGTTGATTTTATTTGTTGTTGTTTTTTTTTTTAATTTTCTTGTACATCTAGTTGTTGTGTTACGAACATCTTAACTTCTCTGTTGTTTGTTTTGCTTTTGTCTCTAGTATTGAATTGCAATATCTTCGTTTGCCTTTTTCTTTTCGAAAGCATAAACTTTTCTTAAATTACAGTGCACAAATACAGCAACAAAAAAGGTAAATAATACTTATAGCCATTAAGTTTTGTAGGTTTATAGTTTTACGTATTTAAATTGTATTGTTAATTCTCTTTGCTTAAATTACAGACATACATATGAACATATTTACATTAAGTATAATTGTTTGTATTTATGTTTGTATGTTTGTATTTGTTAAAATGTTTGAGTGTATATATTGGCTTAATGGTTGTTGTGCTTGAGAGTTTGCAAATAAGCAAATTATGCTTTTAGGATAAGGTCACCATATCGGCAGATGACGTAAAATTCTAAACGCATTTTTTGCCAATTAAATTATTATATTTGGAAAGAAATCTTAATCAATTTTAATAGGTTTAAAAATTTTGTTATTTCTATATTATTTTTTCCTAAAAAATTTCTATTACATTAAAAAAAAAAAAATGAGGCATCGATCAAAGAGTGCTGATATATTAAAACCATAGCTAATTTTGAAAATATTTTCCGTTTGGCTAAAATTTTCGGTGCTATTCTAAAACTATCAGAATTTGATAGTAAACTTGAACCAGAATAAAATTATTATCAATACATATATATCAATCATTAAAACTTTTTAGAAAAGTATAAATTTTTTAAGTTTTTATACAAACTAAAAATTTTAATTTCTGTATTTATAAAAAAAAATTGTCATAAATTTCTGTTAAACATTTCTAAAACTGCGTTATGTTCAACAATATTCTAAAAGCTCAAAAAAATTTTTTTTAATGGACATAGAAAAGTTTTGAAATAGCTGTATGAACGTACCATTTTGTTTTCATAATTATCTTTATAAAGAATTTTGTTTTATTGTATTCAAAGTCACACACAAAAAGTTGCAATATACCTTATACGCATACAAAATACAAAGAAACAATTTATAGCAAAACAGTTACTTCAGGTCGTATGCTTCTTACTTGCAAAGTGCAAAACTCTCCACTAAATAAAAACAATATAACAACTAACTAAATATGTTTAAACGTAGTAAAACAAAGCATTTGTATTTTTACAACTTTGTCTGGTATATGTATTAAATCAATTGCTTTATAAAGGCAAACAATAAATGTGCTTGTGCATTGCTTTATAACTTACATGCACATTTTTTTTATTGTAATCAAATACTTAACTACTTATGCTTGTACTCGTACATAAACATTATAATAATGTTTTGATTTTTCTTTTGTTTTGTTTATTTATTATTTACTCTTTCTACTACTGACATATAACTCCCTTCCTCGCCATCCTTCCGGCATAATGCTGTTAGTTGTTGTTTAATGTTACAGCAGGTTTATTGACCAGAGAATCAGAGATTGAAATATGTCTGCCAGTTGTGTTTAACATACAATAAACTAAACATTACAATCCAATACTTTATATAGTCGTTCGTACGGTACTCAACAGCAACAACTGTAATAGTAATAATAAAGATATTTTAAATAAAATTAACTAATTGGCATGGAAGAGGTTAAAATGTAAAGTTTAAGTGAGTTGTTGCTTTTGAATGATGTTTCACAGTTTGAATGAAAAGTGTTTGTAGTTTTTCTTGATTGCCATGCGAAAGCCTATAAAGGCTTGTTGTTGTACATGTTATACAGTTGTACAAGAAAATCGGGCAGTTAGACAGCCGTTCAGGCAGTTTAAATAGATTTTCAGGCAAAACAAAACAACTAAATTTATAATTGGAAAATTACTTTGTTGTAAGTTTGTGTTGTAGTGATGTTCATATATTGGAATTAAATACAAAGTTGGGGTCTTCTTATTAAATTATGATAAGTTCCCACAAAATAAAAGTAGGGTATTTAACATTTGTTTTATTTGTGTAATATTTTCTTACTATAAAAATAATAAAAAAAATTTTTTTTTTTGATTTAAAAAGTCCTTGTTATCAACGAAATGTAAATTAAATAAATAAATAAAAATTCTTATGTTAAAGCAAAATTCTAAGCTTCATTAAAGTGAGCAGAATCTCAACCCTCCAAACACCTAATTGCGTGAAAAAATTTGGTGGTAAATATTTTTTGTGACAGTTTAGATGGCAGTGTGAATATAATTTGATCACTTTAAACACAATCATGTTTTTTTCCTAACACTAACGTGACTGGGATAACTTTATCGCAATCACGAAAACTCACAGCTACGAACTGGTATTTTTTAAATGATAATAAAAAAGCACGATACCATTACGCTTAAAATTTTACTAAATTATGTGACATTCTTATTGTCCTATTAAACTTAAAAATGTTTTGCTTTTTCTTTTTTAGCTTAAAGAATGACCTTAAGTAAATTATTAAAATCACAAGCCAAAAACCTTTTAACAAATATTTTAGCATTACAATTACTTAACTTAAATTACCCAAGCAATGTGACACATGATATTAGATAAGTACAAACTTATAATTACATAAATAAAAAACTAAATGTATAAATCTATTCAACCATTGTTATGTTAAAATATATTTTTATATTCGGTTTCTGTTCAATAAATTTTCATAAAGAAGTCTTAATAAATTTCAATATAAATTTACTCATGACACCTATTGTCATTACAATAAAGACACCCATATATTTATGTACATGTGTATAAATAATACATTTACAATACGAACCTATATATAATCACTCATATACTTACATATATGTATATTGTATATATATTTTTATTGTCAGTTATTTAGAAACAACCCTGCAGGAAATGTCAAAAGTGAAACTGTACTGACTTACTATTGACACAGTCACCAGTACTAGTGACTTATTATACCCCAGCCAATGCTATTTACTATAGACATTTAACATGTTCGTATCATTGAAAATCCACTACTGACATTGGTACTATAGACTAGATAGTTCTTTTGGGACCATATGTGGACATTGGAACCAGTGATTCACTAGTAAATTTTAGTAGTTTTAGTCTACACTTTGGGACTTTTTACTTGTAAAATATAAAGTATTCGCTTTGTTGACAATATCACCAAAAAGTCACTACAATAGTCGACAAAAGTGGTGACTTGGAGACACTTGACCCCAGGCTTCCTGCAGGGAATATACATACATACATACATACATACATAAGTTTAAAAAAAATACATGTATATATACATACTTATATCATATATCAAAATACAATTTACGTTCAAATAATATTTAAAATAATTTAATTATTTTTAATATGTTTTTCCTTTGATGGCAAAACAAAAACAATCAATTAAGTTACAATGATTTTTTTCACAAAAAGACCAATTTTCAATAACACAGATACAAAGAACATACAAAAAAACAAAGAATCAAACTGGCAAATAATATGTTTGTATGTACATAAATATATAGAAATCTCGTATAAAGATATTTAAGATACAAAAATACTGAATAGAACAACATGAATATATACATACATATAATAAACCTACATACGTACACATAAAAATCGGTTCAGGGTGAAAGAACCTATAAAAGGCTAAACACATATATATAGATATGTATGTAATAAAAGCAAAAATTAGGAATATTATTCATATGTATTTCAAGCACACGAACCCAATGTGCGGCTACGAGCACAACATTCAATAATATTACAACTATAAATTTGAGAGAGACAGACTCTTGCTTTTTTTGAAAACACTGAATTAAATATATTAATTTAAAATGCTTTCTCTATAAGTATTTTTTGATATTTCATCTAAATATCTATTGCTAATAACCAAAAAGTATTTTTTTCAACACCAGAAACTTTGCAAAGCAACCAAATAGACTTACAAAAAACAATAGCTTTTTTGGGCACTTTTAGAATTGCCTTCGTTTTAAATGTCGTAATATAAATTGTTTTGTTGTTAAAGTGTACAATAATAAACCAAAAAAACATTTTTGTCATCAATTTTTATTATTAACAATGTCATCTCTAAAGAAAACTCACAAATCTTATAATTTTTACAAAATATTATTGATGTTTTTTTGAAGGAAAAAAAACAAACAAAATATATAAATTAATGTACAAGTTTTAGAAAATATTTTATAAACTAATCAACATGGCCTTGAGAACGAACAACAAAGTCTTAAGGGGAAATTAAATAGGATGTTCCATAATTTACGCAAGAATTAAATTAAACAGAGAATAGTATTTTTTACGATATTTTTTATTTTTTTAAAATTTTGTTATTAAAATTAAAACGCTTTTCTCCTTATCTTTCGTTTTTACTTCCCCTGAACTTTTACGAGGTAAAATGGCGACATATGTAGATGTCCAATTGCATGCATCGTTGGACACCCTTTAACCTTTTGTAATACAAATGCTTTGATTTTCACATTCGTAACACATGGGTCTGGCCAAACCCACTATTTATTTTTATATGTTTATGTGGGAAATATTAAATTTTTTTGATCTATTTATATTATAACAGCTATATTTACTTTATTTTGCTTTTAGCATATGTTTTATTAAGTAATCGAATATTACAAAATTAAGTTGAAAATCAAATAAAAACAAAAATTGCGTTTTGTTTGTACCACCTTATTTTTTGTTTTACATTAAAAAACACGCTAATATTTATACTAAATTTCTGAACAGCTCAAATAAGTTTAGTATATTTTATAATGCTGTTGATATACTGGACTGAAGTATTTTGAACCAAACAAAAAAATTAGTTTCTCTACGAATTTTTTATATTGTAACATATGTGGTTCCAGTCAGGCCCATGTGTTACGCATGTGATGAGTACAAAAAAATGTCCTTACAACTATGATTTTATTTGCATTTTCGTAAATTTTTTTTAATACACTTAAAGCTAACAATATTGTAAGAGGGTACCTGAAGTTTCAAATATGTAGCTTAATTATAAACACATTAAAATTAAGTTTAAACTTCAAAAAGTTCTGGCCAAACCCATGTGTATGACGGAGAGTTAAATTAAAAAAAAAAAAAAAACGAAAACGTAGTAGACTTATTGTGAAAATATATATTATGAGTTTTTTTTTGGAATTTACAAAACACATAAACGCTTAATGAATATAAAAACCAATCAAGAAACACACTCACATACAATACACATGTAAACCATAAGAATAAATAAAAAGTGTAATTGATTTGAGAATTAAAATTAACAGCAAACAGTAAAAGTTTTAGGGAAAGGACTTGATAACTAAAAAAAAAATATTAAAATTTCTAAACTAGATTTAGAAATGCTTTAAAAAATATTATACTTATTTGAATTTTAAAAAATGATTTTAATTTTTAGTTTTTTTTTCTGATTAAACCATTATTCTTGCAGTAAGTCTAAGTTCCCTTCTCTTAAACTTGTGGCAAGTTAAATTGATTTATGTAAACGATAGCAAAGTGAGAAAAAATCCAAAAGCTTTTGTTTTATCTTGTACTTGAATGTATTAAAATGTCAGATTTCAATATTTATTTTAAATTTTGGCATTAACTGTTAAAACTTTGCTAAGAAATTATAACAAATATTTGATTGATTTTAATTTAAGGGCTTATATTTATGGAAGCAGCTGTGTTTGATGAAGTACTTATAGCACTGAGATGCCGATATCTAAAGTAAAATAACGAATACCCAAACGGCAAAAGAGTTCAGTATGGTTTTATATATTAAGTATAAGAATCTAAGACCACACCCACATTAATAAGTTCATGTAGTTAATTATGTCTATCTGTCTAAACTAACTGTACTGATTAACCTTGCTATCATAGTTCTCTGAGATCTCTTAATAATGAACGTAATAATTAAATAAATATATTTCGACTTTTATTAAATACTTATTTGATTTTCCAAAATAAATTATACGTTAAAATTCCTTTTACTGTTAACAGTAATTGAATATTAACGTTAACGTTTCAATAGCAAAGCAAAAATAATACACAAAATTTTACTTTTCACAATTGTGGTTTATTTAACAAAGTAAAAGAGAAATAATGAAAGGAAAACCTAATAAAAAAAAGAAGCCCAAAAATATAACAAACAATAATTTAATTTCAGCTTATTTATAGATTTTATAGAAAGATGAAAATGAAAACACAATTTGGCTATTTTCAATGATTTTTTGGATGTAACAAAAGTTTCCTATTCACTGAACTTAAAATCAATTATTGTTGTGTTTTTTTCTTTCTTTTATAACAATTGCCAAATGGACGTTCAAATAAAAGTATTGAAAACAAATTAAAAAGTAAAAATAATAAATATCAGAAGCCGCCATCCAAACACAAGTCAAAGTCAAAGCAACTTTATTAAGTTCATTTCTCATTCTCCGCTCAATATATTTTCGACCTTCATACATTTGACAGGAAAAACAACTAAGACTATATCATGGACTGAATAAAAGTAAAGGAAAGCAAGAGAAAAGAAGCAAAATTTTAACATTTTGAATGAGGATGATGATTATTAAGCTTTCGAAATGGAATTCTTAAGCCAGCAAGTAAATAGGAACTGCTGTCGCAACTTTAGCTGCAGCAATAACAACAATAGCAAAGAAGTCAAATTGACTTAAGCATGGCTATCTATCTATACTAAACATTTTAACCAAGTTACATACATATGTACATACACATGTATGTGATTGTTTTGATCTCTCTTTGCTACCAAAACTCTCAGCTGTATTGTCAGAGGCCACAATTTATACGCATATCAAAACAAGGACCTGTTCATCGTAAATCAATCAATCATACAATTAAGAGAGTTCCTCTGACACATTTAGTGTCCAATTTGAATAGTTTTTTTTCTTTTCATTTTATTTTTTGGTTTTATTTCGTTGTTGCTAACGTTTACTTTTGCCGTTTGACTGATTTTTTGTTTTGCTGCTCATCCGAAATATAAGTATTTAAAGATTGGAGTTAAGAAAACAATGGCTAAAGGGGAGAATTATCATGATTTTAGAAGACTATATTTATGCAAAATGATTTCTCATTCTTTAAAGTTGTGTTTTTTTTGCAGTTTCTTTTCAAGAAGAAGTTTATTATTTGAAAGATAAGCCTTTAGATATGATTTGAAAAAAAAAAATTAAGAAAAAATAGGAGATTCGTTATCGATGTGGAAAAATTAAACACTGAAAGAAATAAGATTTTGAAGTAAATTTTAAATTTTTTAACAATTTTTGTGAAGAAAATTTTTATTAAAAACTTTCGTTTACGAAAAATTTTGAATATTCTCTAAATATATAAAATTTTCGATTAAAAATTTGTTATAAGAAAATTGGAAAAATTTTTAATTGCTAGAAATTTTTTGCTCTACTTTTAGAAACTTTTCTAATTATTCTAAACTTTACTTTACAGGTAAAGTTTTATCGCCGAAATTTTGCTAGTTTAAAAATTTTGTTTTAATATAATCAGGGGTGTAACTGTTATGTCAAGTAGAAGAGATGTTCACATATCAAAAATTTTTTATTAAAATAATCGCTAAATAAAGAATCATCTCTGCAACAAGAAACTATTATTTATACATAAGATCGGCAAGTTATAAATCGATAATTTTAAGAAAATCGCAAAAATATATAAATGCGCTGAAATAGAAAATCGCCACAATACAAAAATAAAAAAACGCTATTAAAAATAATTTATACAACACAAATAAAAAATCATCATAACTTAAAAAATCGTAGAAATACGAAAAATCTTTTAAAAAAAAATTAAAATAAAAATTAATAGTAATAAAAAATTTTTTTTTTAATTCGCAAGCAATAGAAAAGAAAAGTGTTTCTATTATTAAATATATTTGGCATTTTCTAGTTTTTTATAGAAAATATTTTCTACTCAAGGAATAAAATTTCTTCATTAATTAAATAATTCATCACATAAAAGACGTTTTCGTAACAAACATCATCACTTTATCCTCCCTCTTTAAATTTGTTAATCTTTCACATCATAAATTATTATAAATAAATCACGAGCATGACATACAACATTATTAGAAAAGCTGCTTATAAAGCAGAAAAAAAGCAACTAAATACGAAACACAAACAGTTTCAAAGCTTCCTGATAAATAATGAATTTTCAATGGCCCTAATTTCTATCGCATATTTCACCCAAATTTTCGGAAAAACATAATGTGTCACCAAAACTGTCATGAATTATTAACATGTGTTTAGTGGATACAAAAGAATTGATGTTTTTAACAACATTATTTATGTAGGGACGACTAGCAGAAGATAATTTAGAAAATTTAATTTGGAGGGTTGTCTTTTAAGAAATTGACCTCATTTAACTGAAGAGTGAAAACAAATGTACCGCACAAACACACTCTCTTCACATGAACCACATTTCAGAGATGACAATAAATTGCTTTGAAAAACAAATATTGAAATTTTATGTTTTTAGAAAAAAAAACAATAAAAGTATTTCAGCTTTTCTAATTAGTATTAACAAATTTATGTTAAGATTTAGATTTTGTTATGTTTTTTTAGGGTGTTGTTTTAAGTAGCAAAACATAATGTTTAAATATTTGAAAAAAAATCGAGAAAACTTAAACATTTAATTATTTTTCCTTTGATTTCATTTCAGTTTACCACAAAAGATGCGTTATGTCAACAAAATTCAGAATGTCTAACGGTAAGTTTATTTTAATTTATAAGAAAAACCACATTGCAATCGAATTAGAGCATATATTGACCGAAGTTAAAACATTTCTAAAAATAAAATGTGTTTATTTAAAAAATTAACAAATTAAAAAAAAACCTACATATGAATAGTAGGTAAAAATTTTCTAAAAAATCTATTTAAAGATTTTCCACAAATTATTTTAAAAAATTTATTTTTTACCGCCAATCTTAAGCGTTCTTGTTAGGGAAGAGTATGATAAAAACTCACACAACCGTTCAGGCAATATAAAAGTGATTGCTTGAACAACAACAAGGTACTTATGTACATCATTAATTTTAGTTTTGCAAAATTACAAAAGTCTAGATTTTTTTATTAATCAACAACATTGACCAAAAAAAAAAAACCTTGAATTACCTCTACCCAATAGCTTAGTTATGATCAATACTTTGCCCGAAACCTATGTTTAGTTGCGTGATAATTCTGATCCAAATTGCAACTGTTAATGCAAAAAAAAAAAATCCATTAAAAAGTGGTTAAAAGATTTAAATTTAAAATTATTAGAAAGTTCGTTAAAAGAAGATTTTAAATTCTAAAAATTTGCATCATAAAAAATATAAGATGAAAGAAAAATGAAAAATTTCAAATATGCTAAAATTTTTATGTATTTAACACATAGTTAAGTATTTGACTATTTTAAAAAAATGGCTCCAATCGTTTCAAATTGTTAATCATCTCTAAACTGATTTAAAGCAAAAAGTGACTAAATATTTTAAAAACTTTTTTAAAACCATTTTTTATATTTTTCCTTACACATGTTAAAATACAATTAAAACAACAAAACCTGACAAGGGAGCAAAGAATTGTGAGTATAAAACATCAAAAGCTTCACTCAACCTTAATAACAAAATCTAGTGTTTCTTTTTACACTTTTTGTTGTTTTTGAATTAAGGGTTTTCTATGTTGCTTGGTGTTTATTCATATTGACACCACTTACAGAGGCCCAGATAAAAGGAATATTATTTCTGTATGCTATTTTATATATAAAGTCATATGAAAAAGAACAAGTTGGGCAGTGTTTAAAAATGTAAA
>NDXZ01002372.1:3832-17315 GCA_003055125.1 Paykullia maculata
AAAAAAAAAAAAAAAAAAACATATGTATGTAGTATGTTATGTTATAAATGTATTTTTTTAACAATATTTTTTAGGTTGTTAAATTTTCATGTATGCATGTATGTATGTATATTTATGTATATAAATTCAAGAAGTATGTATGTATGTATGTGTATGTAATTTATTTAATAAAAGTATGCTTGTTAGTCGACTACACATTAAGTATTAAAATGATTTTTTGTAATTAATATTTTTTTCGCTTTTTGTTTTTGTTTTTAAGATAAGACAAAAATTTAAAATTTTTGCATTCTAAATTATTAATATAAGTATAATTATTGTAAGTTTTTCTTATGTTGTTGTTGCTATATAATATAGTAAATTTAAGTGTTCATTTTTTGACGTTTTTCATCTCAATTTATTTTGCTGTCGTTTTTCGATTTTAATTTAGCAAAACTAATTTGCCGGTGTTTTAAAATATATGTTTTTTTTTTGTTTTGTTTAATAGTATATATTTAAATGTATTATATATATAATTTTTATTTTTACATAAGTAGATTTATATTTATTTTTTTGTTTGTTATTTATTTTGTTGTTTGTATGTATATTATTATTTAAATAAAACTTATTTTTCAATAGTTTATTCTTCGTTTTTCCATCAACTAAGTTTTATTATTATTATTTTTTGTTTGTTACTTTTTGTTGTTATTTAGTTATTAATATTTTTATTTTATTAAATTATTTTTATTTTGTATATTGCAAGGAATATGTAGCATAATCCACACACGACCATTGTGAGTATGTGTTTGTTTGTAATAAAGAAAGTCACAATTCTAAGTTATAGGTATATATTTTTATATTTTCCAACTTATTGTGATACCTCTCTAAAGCGTTTTTGTCTTTCAAGACTTTCAACTTCGGCCCAAGAATTACGCATATTGCGGAATAGCTTAAAAAAAAGAAAGAAAGAACATTTTTAATAATTTTCTTATTTTTATCATAGACAGAACTAGAACTGATAGAACAAATTTGAAAATTTTAAAGGAAATTCAACAAGCTCAACAGTAGCAGAAACACTTGAATTTTTGTAAAGAAAATGTACGAATTTTTTAGTTTAAACTAAACAGTTTTTTTTTTACTTTGTGGCACATGTTTAAACATTTTTTAACCCTTCATCATACACATGCTTTGATCGTCACATTCGTAACATATGGGTCTGGCCAGACCCATTTTCTCCCCGATTCTTAATAATCCCAGAAAAAAAATTTCTCCTATTTCTTGGCTGCCCCTTAAAGATATTTTGTAAGTTTCGAAATCACATAGAGCTAAATACTTTTTGAATTTCTAGTAAAAAAAATTTGGAATTTGTAATCGAAAAAAGATCTTTTAAATAAAAAACAAGTAAGAGCGCTATATTTGCCTGGGCCAAATCTTATATACCCTTAACTATGTGTGGCGAAATTGTATAATTTATTTTTTAAATATATTTGTAGTTTATTTCGAAGCTGCAGAACAATAATTTTTTTGTGGAAATAAAACGAGGCATTCGTCTTTTTTTGCTTATATCTCAGACCATCAATAACATTTTGCCGGTTTTCAATACCGATTTTCTCGAAAGTATTTCCAAAAGTTTGATACGACATACAACCCTAAATGACCTATGGGAGTTACGTAAACTTTATTTCAACATGGCTGTATCGATTTCCCTATCTATACGGATCCAGAATATATATACTTTATAGGGTCGCAAATGAATATTGTAGAAATCACAAACGGAATGACAAACCTATATATATATACTCATCCCACATGTGAAGGGTATAAAGAAAATCTTTATTAAAAATGTTTAAAATGTTATTCGAGTTTTTATCCAAATTTTCGAACATTATTAACGTCTTAAAATTGAGCCAATAATTTTTATTTTATTTTTACTGAAGTTTATTATTTGGAAAATCGAATATTGTGATCAAATTGTAAAAACGAAAAGATTTTTTTCGAATGAATTTAATTATTTTTTAATTAAAAGAAAAAGAAAACTAAACTTTCAATGATCTAACCTCATCTATCCAATTGTGTTCGGCCAATAGGTCATTAAGGATTTCAGTTGATGTTTTGCTGGGGTTTTCTTGTTGTAGCTCAGTAACACGGCGAGAACAATTTATATATAGATTATATTTCTCATGAGCAATTTTATGGAATATATCAGCACGAGCAGCACAAATGCGGCAAAGCAAAATGTCCTTAAAACAAACAAAAAGAAATACAAAAGACAAACATAAATATTTAAACTCATTTAGCAAACGAAGAAAAAAAAACAAACGAACAAAGCTTACCTTTTCATAAGTTATGCGAGCATCTGTGGGTATTGATTGCATTGTATTTGAATTGTAGGTGTGCCCAAACAAAAGGAAACGCACCGATATGCCCGGTTGATGGCAACCGGCACAATTCTTTTGTGTCAAATTATTCTGGCCCCACTCGGTGAAGACATGACACTTTGGCCAGGTTTCTATCGAAGCGATTATGCTGCGTGTCCAGGGTGTTATCGACAACAGTTTACGCTTGCAATTATCCATTATGGTGTCGATTGCACGTACACTGCCCAGAAAGTATTCATCTGAAAACGCTTTAAATTAATTTAAAGTTGGCCAATATTCAAGTGATTACTTACCTTTCTCCCGGGTGATTTCCGAAAAGAAACTAGGATCTAACACCTGTGAGATCATAGTTTGTATATAGATTTCGAAATGGTCACGATACGATAGATATTCCTCCATTATCTTCTCAATAAACTGTTCAGTATCGTCGGCCAACAGTTCGGAACGTAAAAATTCAACAATAGTTTCGGTATGTGATTGAACTTGTATGCGTACGGGAGCTTTTAGATATAGTTTTTTAGTTTCCAAATTCCAGGAAGCATACTTAACAAAAACAAAAACACAGACAAATTAAAATACATATATAATTATGGAATAGCAAGATGAATTACCTTGGACATATTGCGATAAAACATTTTACCATTTTGATAGAAGGGTTCATATTTTTGTAAAATACATTTGGAATCTACCTGCCAAATGGTGGGCCAATCATTAACTAAATCTGAACGTAAAACTATAAAGTCACCGGTCTAGAAGAGATTATTCGTTTTTTTACTATCAGAAAGGACATCCGATTTAGGCTTTTTACTAAAATTACCTTAAAATTATCAGAAGCGGCGCCAGCGCCTGATGAATTTGTATAACTCGCCGAAGTACTTGCAATATCATGATTCAATGTATAACCATCGTTGTTTACAATGGCATTCGATTGCTGCTGCTGCTGCTGTTGTTGCTGCTGTGGCTGTTGTTGCTGTGGCTGCTGTTGGGTTTGATGTTGCTGTTGTTGTTGTTGTTGTTGCTGCTGTTGTTGTGGCTGCTGGACTTGTGGTTGTTGATTAAAATGTTTACGTGGTGAACTTTTGGTACGTCTTGCAATTTTACGCTTAAATCCTTTGCTATCTTCGCTCTTTATTTATTTTAGTTTGTTTTGTTTAGTTTTTTTGAATTGAATTTTCGTGGTTGATCGGTATTGTTTTTTGTGTTTTTAAAAATCAAACAATTTTGATGTGAACAAATTGTTTTTTTGGTTTTTGTTTTGTTTTCTATAGTCTTAAAATAATCTTACTTACATCATCTTCTTGTGGTGTCCAAACGGGATCTGTGTCAGAGTCTGCAAATTCATCAGGTTCTGCCATGGCATCCTCGGTTGCAACAGCGGTGGTAGTATTGCCCAATACAGCAATGCTATTAGTTTTAGCCTTGCGCAAACATTGTTCACGCCTAGGTGGTAAATTTAATGGATCTAAAATAACATAAAGATTTTGAGTAAATCTAATACTAAAAAAGGACTTCACATTTTTTGGGGGGGGTGTGGGTGTAAATCCTCTACTACAGCGCTACTGGAGCCTTGTTTAAGGCAGAGCGAAGTTATTTGTTTTGTTTGTTTTGGTTTGTTTTTTGTTTTTAGACTGAAATAAAAGTAAAAAGGTTGCTTTGAAAATGTCGCGCAAAATATTCTAAAATACGAAAACAAAAATTGAGCTGATGTTCATTAAATAGTCGTTCAAAATAATTTTTTTTTGTAAATAAAGTCTTTTCTAAGTTTTCAATTTATAAAATTTGATTTAATTATATTAACATTAATTTGGAAACCCCTGATATTTCTCTTGCATTATATCTTTCTTGAGAGCAAAAATTTGTTTTTATTAGGTTTTCATGTTTTTTTTTTTTTTTTTTTNNNTTTTAAAGTGTAATATTTTCTACTGCTGTTTTAAGCTTAAATCCATATGTTGCGTATTATCCTTCTTTAAAACTATTTTCTTCCTTTTAAATTAAACAATTACATTACAAGTTCTACAATTCTGGGAAAAGTGGATTTTTAATAATTTTTTTTTAAGTTCAATCAACACATGAAGAAATTTCTACATTGAATTATTAAATGTGTTTATTATTCAACTAAACCGTTTTTAGTGAAAATATAAGAAAATTTTTAGGTAATCGAAAACTTGATTGCGAAAATAAAATTCATTTTCAAATTCTAATAAATTGTTTAATTAAAAAATGTGTCTACATAATTTTTACTCTCTTAAAGTAAACCAATGTAAATTGCACAGAGTTTAAAGGTCAAGACACTATTACAGCCACGCCCATTGTTTATTTCAATTTATTCTAAGCCTAACACAAAGTTAAACGACTTCAAGTTGTTACAACTAACAAGATAAAAACTATTTTGTTAGTTTTTCATAAAGATGCCATGTCCACCTAAAATTTTTAAGAAAAACATTCCATTAGAACCTGACTAAAAAAAAAAATAAAAAAAAACAAATAAGTCTGTTCTTCTTTTCAATAAATTGAAATCGAATTTAAAATATTTCAATTCACAATGAAATTACAAAAATAAAAGCACAATACTGCAAAAATTATCAATTTATTGTCATACGTTAAGACAGAATATGTTGTATTAAAGGAAACATTTGTTATATGGAACATTTCTTTTCACTTTAGGACGAGGCAACCAGATTTTTAACTTAAAAAATTTTCTAAAATTGAAAAAGATTGAAAAAAAAAGAATAAAAACAAAAAAAATTATTATAATGAAGGGTTTAAAAGGGTAAATTTATGAATAATTTGTGTAAGTTCGTATTCCTTTTTTTTTCATTATCAAAACTTGAACAAACATGTTTTACTAAGTAAAAATAATAAAAATAAATTTTTATGTTTGAAATTAAATAGTAAAATATAAACAATACTCCAAACCATCAGCAAAATTCCAATGTTCCGCTTTGAATTTTCATTATTATTTGCCACTAAGATACCACCATCATAATTTCTTTTTTCTTTCCATACGACGAGCATATACTCGAACATCATCATCATAATTATCCTCGTTTACAAAACCATTCATTCCATAATACACAATAAAAAAACCAACATTTACATAGAAGAGTTTTATTATTTTTGATTGCTTTTTTTAATATAAGTTTTGCTTTTTACTTGTTTTTAGTAATTTACTTGACTATTTTATAAATCATTTTCTTTAGTGAAAATTTAAAAAATATTTTTTTTGTCCAACGTTTTTTTATTTATATTTTATGTGTTTTCTTTAACAATTATTTAAAATATAATTTATTTTTTTTTGTACAAAAAAAATTAAAAAAAACGAAATCGAAATTTGTAAAATAAAAAAAATAAAAAGTTTTTAACTACTTTATACACAAACCAATGATTTTTCTTAATCAAAATAGTGATTAATTGGTTTTTTTTTAAATAAAAGGAGAATTTTAAGAAACGTCATTTAATCTTATACGTTAATTTTATTACTTTTTTATTATGCGTGTATGTGTGTTTTTAAATTGGGAACTTCTCAAAGAAGTTGCTTGCTTGAAGGCTCTGGAGTTTTTAAGATAAGTAGAGCATTTTAGGGGAGCAACAAAGTTTTGTTTTATGTTTACGAGAATAAGGACTTTGTTTATAATATATATATGTATATATATATATCTATATATATGTATATAGAGGGAGAGTTGAATATATATATATATATGTATATATATATCTATATATATGTATATAGAGGGAGAGTTGAATATATATATATATATAGAGAGAGAGAGTGAGAACGAAAAGCGGACGCATCATTACAAGAATGAATTAAGATATTTGTATATGAATGTATGTACGTTTTTGTTTTGTTTATTGATAACTCTTGTTGTTGTTGTTTTAGCTATTGGTTTTTAATAAAAAGGATTTACATTTCAACGCCAGGACCAGAGAAAATTTAAAAAATGATGATGGTTGTTGTGTGGTACACTAGTGGCGGCGGAAGAGGAATTATGATGTGGAGCTGTAGTAGAGTTGTTGAAAGCATTTAGTGAACTACGGCTAGTAGAATTTTGTTGGTCAAGTAGCAACATACCTTGACTGGAACCAGCAGCGGTTGTCGAGCCAAAACCTAATTGTGCACAATATTGTTGTTGCTGTTGCTGCTGCTGTTGTTGTTGATGATGCTGTTGCTGTTGTTGGTGGTGCTGCTGTTGCTGCTGCTGATGTTGTCCATAGGGACGGAATGATTGCTCATGTTGTTGTTGCTGTTGTTGTTGCTGCTGCTGTTGTTGTTGTTGCTGTTGCTGCTGGTGATCCGTGTGCTGAGGATGCTGCTGTATTACCGAAGTGCCTGTATGCGAATTTGAGCCGGACGACGAAGATTGTGCTGCAGCTGCCGCTGCTGCAGCCGCCTGCATTTGTGCATGTGGTCGTTTTTTAGGTAAAATTTGTGTCTGCGATAAGATCTTAATCTGATGACCATCATCGCCGGTCAATATACCACCGTTGCCACCTTGACCGTCCATAGCGGCGATATGAGCAGCTGCTATAGCAGCCTCTTCCGTTGTTGGTTGTGTCTGCTGTTGCTTGCGTTTTCCACCACCTCCACCACCACCTCCTCCACCACCACCGCCACCACTGCCGGCACCACCTGACGTTTTTTGATAATTATTTTTACGTCCGCCTTTCGCCGCCGATGCTGTCTCCTCCTCCCTATCACCTTGCAAAAACTTCAAATAACTGTCCATAAATTGTGTCTTCTTCTCGCCAATCGATGTGCCCACCACGGGCTTCTTCTCCGGTGGAACATAAGTTGCCGATGACGCCGCCGCATTTGCTGCGCCTCCACCTGTTGGCGTAGCCGTGCTATTATTGGTTGCATTTGAATTTGGGCCAGCTGCCACGCCTCCTACCCCCGTTGAATTCGATTTCGGAGTGCTCTTAGCCTCAGCACTGTTCGGGTTGTAAATACCGATGTTGGTTGGTTTTGTTGTAGAGTTTGTATTGCGCGCAACTGTTGATGTTTCACTGGCACTGGCGTAACCCTGTTTAGGTGTTGTGTCTGAAAGGAACTCCAATTCCTCTTCGATATTCGGTACTATGACCTTATTGGAGGCTGCTTCCTGAGCGGCCTGTTGTGTTTGTTGTTCTTCTTGCTGCTGCTGCTGTTGTTGTTGCTGTTGGAGCGACGAGGCTGACGCCGGGGCCGGAGTCGTCGCAGCAGCGGTCTGTTGTTGCTGCTGATTGAGATTGTAGAGTGTGTGCTGTATTGCTCCGGCAGCTGCAGCGGTCTGTTGCATACAAGCTGTGTATTGTGAGGCAATTTGTTGTGTAAAATTTGGATAGTACGATGTCAGATTAGTCAAGTGCGATTGGGCTTGTGATGATTGCATGTGAGCTGGCTGTGGTACTTGCTGTTGCTGCTGTTGATGTGCCACGGTTTGCTGCTGCTGCTGTTGTTGTTGTTGCTGCTGTTGTTGTTGTTGCTGTTGTTGTTGCTGCTGTTGTTGCTGCTGCTGCTGTTGCTGTTGAGCATGCTGTTGCGTATGAGGATTTACGTATGTTGGTATATTTATAGCTGGCACTTGTACCGCTGGTGTTGTGGTATTATTCTCCGTCTTCAATACAGTTGTATTCCATTTGTTATTGAAATCATAGTAAGTTGGTTGCTGTTGCTGCTGCTGTTGCTGTTGTTGTACATGTTGTTGCTGCTGCTGTTGTTGATGATGACTTGCCGTCGAAGATTCTTGCTGTTGTTGTTGTTGGGGACTTTGTTCAGTTTCATAATCATTTGTTATAAGCGTCTTTTTTGGTTGTCTCTTGCGTGGTGTTTTCGTCGATTTCGTTACCACCAACTGTTGCTGCTGTTGATGTTTTTCCTCCTGGGCCTGAAAGAAATAGATACATTGATTAATATCGTTTGCGTATAAAAAAAAAAGTAATAAACACTTTACTTTAAAAACGATAATATCTCACGAGAATTTTCTTTAAATTATTTCATTTTTATTATTTTATTTTTATGATAAAAATCTCATAAAATTTCTCGTTTTTATTAAACGTTTCGTTTAACGTAAAATCTGTTTATTTTGAGTTAAACATTTTAAAGCTAAATATATAATAATTAAATATATTTTTAAAATCATTTTGTTTTTTCTTACGCTCATCTTCCTCAACATCTTCGTTATTTTTTTAAGTATTTATTTGATTTATTTTTGGAAACGTCACAGGTTCAAATAAGTGTTTCATTTTATACATTTTTCAAATAACATTATTTAATTTTAACAATAAACATATGGTAGTGGTTATAATTAAAAAAAAGTTACATACATTAGTTTTAACATAGAAAAATAAAGGTTATTTTTATATTAAAAAAAAAAGTCAGAACTAATTAAAGAAAAAATCCAACAAATTAATATAAGTTTAGTATAATATGTAGTAGAAAAAGGTGTTAATTTTTAAGTAGTATTTGCAACTAAAGTTAAAGTTAAAATTAAAATATATTTTTTTTTTAATTTATTTTTTTTATTCTATAAGAATTTTTTCAGATACTTTTTAAACAAAACAATATACAAAAAACCGTAACCCATTTTTTTTACAAATTTTATCAAAATCGATTAAGTACAAGAAACAGAAACCAATATAATTTCCGATTAATAAACACACACATACACAAACAAAACTAATTTTACACATATAATAGAGGAAGATGATTGTATATATGAAAAAAATCTTTTAAATAATTTTAAATATTTTGTATTTATTTATTTTTGTGTTTGTTAAAATTTTATTGTTTTTTTTTTAATTAAGAAAATATTTTTTATATACAAGCATTCTAAACACTAAAAATGCGCTTTGAAATAATTTTTTCATTGCCAAAAGGAAGGATAAAAACTTAAATAACTGGGTGCAAAGAAATAAATGTGATTTTTTATAAAAAGCACCTCCTTAAGAGGAAGGGATAAAATAAATCTGTTTCTGCTGTTGTTATTATGAATAAAAATCTGTAACAATAATGTAATGACAAACTCAATCTTTTCAATATCACTCGAAATACAGAACAGGGGAATAATATCAAAAGTATATTAAATGGTTTGTAACACAAAAATCACTTAATATTTTCTACTCATGAATTATTTTTTTATTAATATGTTTGTCTTCGCAAGTCATTTCATTATTGAAAATAAACATATATGAAAATTTTCGGGAAACAGGAGAATATTGAAAATTTTCCATAACTAAATAAAAATATTTTCACAAGGATAAAATCTATAATTTAGATTTTACTAAAAATATTTTTTTTTTCATTTATTTAAAAATCATTTTTAAATTTTAATTTAATGTCAAAAAAAAAAATTTAACACTTCGTAAAAAAAACTGTAAAATTCTTAATCAACACTAATATGTGTTTGGCCCTTAAAGACTTCTGCTATTTGGCCGACTTAAAAAAATACACAAGAGGACATCCTCTAGTCCTTATCATTAGCTTTAGATTAAAATATATGTATGTTTTGTTTTACCGAGGGCATTAAACTTATTATTTATGTTTAAACAAATAATTATACAGATTTTAGGATCCAATACATATAAAAATTAAACCTCTAAGAAGTTGTTTGGTAAGTGATTTTATTTTAACATAATAATATATGTAAGAACAAATTAAAGAGCAGCAGTTTCATGCTTTATTTTCCAGGGTTAACACACTTTTTATTTCAAATGGGAGAGGGGGGACAGATATACTTTGGATATTTTCTTGGGACTAGTTCTTTTGACTACAATGTTCTTAAAAAAATATAACTTTTAATGAAATTTTGTAAATTCAAAATAAGAAAAAAAATATTAAAAAAATTTTTCAGACCAAAATGAATTTAATAGAAAAAAAGAAACAAAATTAAAACGAAATAAAAAATTTTGTTTTGAAAAATTAAAAATAATAAAATACAAACCTTAGAATTTATTTGAATCTGTGACGTTGTGGCCGAAGTGTGATGGTGGGAAGACGACGAAGACGTAGCAGACGAAGCGTTATTATTGTTATTAGTGTTCGTAGAGTTGTTGTTGGTGGCATTGGTGGTATGAGAAGGAGACATTAACATGTTAGCAATCATATGCTGGCGACGTTTATTATCGGGTTGTTGCTGTTGATGTTGTTGCAACTTTTGCTCATTATATAAATGCTGTTGTTGCTGCTGCTGTTGTTGTGCCAATAATTGCTGCTGAGTGTGTTGTAATACCGTGGGCGAATGTTGTGTATTATTATTGTGACAGACATTTATACCGGTCTGCTTGATTTCCAAGCCGGGTGGTAAATTAAATATAAGATTATCGCTCATAACAACATTACCGCCGCTACCCACAACTCCTACTCCTGTATGATAGTCCAAATTTTGATGCTCTTGCTTTACCTGTAATTGTAAGACATTTTTAACATCTTCTTCTTGGGCAGCAGCATCTTCGATTTTCCATAAATTCAATTGATGCTGCTGCTGCTGTTGGTGTTGTTGTTGGTGGTGTAATTGCTGTTGCTGCAGAGTACTTTGTATCACAGAGGAGTAGGCAACGGTATTCGAAGATGTTGCAGGCGAACCAGCGTTTGCAACATGATTGCTACGACGTGCAGGCGACTCGGCGGACGCGGCTGTGGTTGTTTTATAAACAATTACTTGCGGTGAGGAGGTGGTGTTAGTGGTATTATTAATATTAGCATTGTGTAAGGCTGGCGAAGAGTTGCCAGTCGAACTTAAAGCTGGACTGGCATAAACGGGATATTGTTGGGTGGTGGTGGTCGACGAAGCTGGACTAGGGTGTTGCTGTTCTATATGCTGTTGTTGGGATTTCCGTACAATTTTATAATGTTTACCATCTATGGTATAATACGTAGTCTCCTCTTCCTCCTGTTGCTGCTGCTGTTGTTGTTGCTGCTGTTGCAATTGCTGTTGTTGTAATTGTGTGAGGTATAACAAATCATTGTAGGCTTTTACTTGAGCCTTAGTACATTGTGTATTTTCTTGTTTGATTTGCTACTCAATGTATTTTTGGTTTTGTTTTATTTTTATTTTAAATTATTTTTTTTGGGTTTATTTTTGTTAATTTTCATATTTTTAACAAAAAAGTAGATTATTTTTGTATATTTTTTAAGTTGAGTTTTTGAAGAGGAGGAGTTCAGTGTGTAGATAGATTTGTTTTTGTGTTTAGAGGTTTTGTTTAAATTTTTGCAAGATATTTTTGAGAAATTTATTTTGTTTTAGTTTAAAGTTATTAAAAAAATTTGTCATACATATAAAGTATAAAACAAAAGCATAAAATATATATATATAGAGAGAAAAATATATACAAAAATAAAAATTATTTATTGTATATAAGTTTGTATGGATATGTATGTATGTTTAGTATATGTAGATGAAATGTATGTGTGCACTACATATGTATGTATATATGTATGAAATAATGTAATAAAAGTTATACGATGTATGTATATAGTTAATGTTTTGTATGGCATGTGGAATGAATGCGTGTTGTATATATATGTACATATACCTATACATGTATGTATGGCTGTGTGTTCCTCACATACATGCACACATGTATTTTTGCAGTATGTGAATGTGTAAATTGTTAGAGAACAGCAAGGAATAGAATTTGTAAAACTACAAACATTAATGAATGCGTGTATCTGTGTATGTGCATTCAAATATGTACATGCACATACATCCACGTATGTTTGTACATATAAATACAAGAACAACAAATACAATAGTTTGTATTTAACAAACAGACAGCATATTATTTTAATGTGTTGTATGTGTTTGTCACACAACCACCCACCCCCCGTAAATAACACATCGTAGCACAACATCGCCACCTAACCAACCACCCACAATAGCAAACACAAACACTTCCTTTACGTCTTGTTCATCATCAACTTCTTTCAATTTAGTTTTGTTTTTGTTTCGTTTGTTTTCATTCATATATGTTTTTGTTGTTATTGTTATTGTACTTGTACTTGTACTTGTACTTGTTTGGTTTATTGTCATGAATGTTGAATTATAAATCCTCTTGTTTTGTTATTACTTTAGATAACAATGATATATGTCTGTATGTATGTATGCATGTATGCATATATTCATTTGTACATATGTGTGCTCATAGTTAAAATATGTACATACTATATGTATGTACATACATATGCACGTAAGTAAGTACATACATATGTGTTCTATGGTCATGTAACAACTAACTAGTATGTTCATACATATGCACATACATACAAAGGTTGTTTTAAACGTTAATACATATAAAGGTAAAATCTATAAAATCATCTTTTAGAGGTTAGAAAATTGAAAATTTATTTTCATTTTGAAATTTACTACTATCTTATTTATAATTAATTTTTAAATTTATTAAATGTTTTTAAAACAAAATTAGACAACTCCAAAAATTGTTTGTTTATAAATAAGAAAGACAAATTTCTCAATTTATCACAGGTTTTTTAAACAAATTTTGTTTCACTAACAAACCTTTAAATAATTTAAAAATTGTTTAAAATCATCAACGCCGCATTATAAGTGTTATTTTGGTTATTAAAAAACAGTTTTTTAATAACTTTGCAAAACACAAAAAAAAAAAAATGTGATCGAAAAATTTTATAAAATTCTTTGCTGTTTAAAATGGTACATTTATTATATACCAAATAAAAAGTATATATTTAGAAAGCAATTAGTTTTAAGTTTAAAGAAGGTTTTTTTGCACCCAAATAATCGGCCATGCCTGCTAATGATGTTATCATAGCGTCGTTAGCACAAAACACTGCTTCTGTTTTTGACCTGAATTTTTCACAAAAATAAGCTAACGGACTTAATTTAAATATGTTCCTTTCACTCCTTGAGGGAGAATATTTTTTTTTTATCAAAATACAGAACATTTTCTTTCCAATTCTATACAATTTAAATTATAGTTTAATTTTGTTATTAAAATGGCCTAAATGGTCTCCATTTTCATTTGGGTTTTTTTCCAGTAGTTCAAATAATATTTAAAACAGAAAATACCCTTTCGATGGCAATTTTTTATCACTTCTTTAAAATGTATAAAAATTGCTACATAACGCTTTTCTGCGGATTTATTATTCTGATTTCTTTTTATAATTGTGTATG
>NDXZ01002387.1:0-11794 GCA_003055125.1 Paykullia maculata
GATTCGGTATAGCCGAATATAACGCTCTTACTAGTTTTTATTTATTTTTTAAAAGAAAATATATCAAAGATTTTTAATAAGTAAAACTTTAACATCAATAAAAAACGTTCACATAATGAAAAATATTTCCATAATATTCTTTAAAATTAATATAAATAGTTTAGTTAAGTCTTTTTTAATTTCCTTGAGATTTGATTTCATCATATTCTTAGATTTATCCTGCAATCAATGATGTCGTATTGTTAAAGAATATAAAAGCAATTATGTATCTGCAAACTATAAAATATCCCTCAATATTTCAATAAACATTTTATATTCACTTTGCTTTTCAAAGAAATCGCAAAAGAGTAAAGAAACAAACGAAAGATAAAAGAAATTAAAAAATATATACAAATCAATATGCATTTGTTTATACTGACAGATAATAGAGGTTAAGTTGACATTATTCCACTTTACGAAAAATACCAGAGAGAAGTGAAAAGAAAAGAATACATTTTCTAGATCTCACCTCTATTGTATCATCGATAACGAAATCTTAGCAAATCCATTGCGAACAGCAGTAAACTATTGTTTTTTTAGTTTTTTTTTTTATTTACTTTCAACATCTTTTGTTATTTTGTTTTATATTTAAACATTTTCTCGTTAAAACAATTGCAAGAGAATAAACAATTTGTTAACGTTACGGTGAATAGGAAAACTAAGTATTTGCATTCGACTCTTTTATTATGTTTATTCTCCTTGAGCAAAATAAGAAATCAAAAATGATTTTATATAACCTTTTGGCCGATGAGGCAAAAGTTTATTTAAAATTGGAAAATAAGTATCAAAAATCGTTTGTAGCTTTTTTTATTTGACTGAAATTCTTACCAACAAAAATAATATAAATATTTTCATTTACATAAATATATTTTTGTTAAGAATTTTTCTTTGATTTAATGTAAAGCGTAAAACAACGTGTGATTGTTTTGCGATTAAATTTTTTCCGTTGAGTTATTTTTTTAATGATTTTAAGTGAATTTTTGATTTTACAACTTTTGTTTTATTGTTCGGTTGTTATTTCTTATCTGTTCCTTTCAATGTTTGCATGTGTTTTTTCTTGTATCTGAACGTGCTTGTATTTGAACCTTTGGTTTTTATTGCGGATTTACCTTAGAGGCAGAAATGAACTTTTAAAGACAAATACGAATAAAAACTGATCGACTTATTCATTACACAAGGCAACAAAATTGAAAAAATTTTAAAGGCTTTTAAAACCACTATGCAATTTTTTATGTATTGTGGTTGCAGTGGTACAAGATGGTCCAAATTTTAAATTCTATGGTGAAGTTTTTTTAAAAAAATGTTTAAGTAAAATTCAAGATTTTTGTAGACGTTTCTCTACTAATTAATGATAACTCAAAAAGGTAAATCCGATATTTTTAAAATAAACTTAGAAAAATTTAGATTTACATAGCCCTTAATCCGTTTATATATAGTGTTTCAATCGGCTTAGTAGTTTCGGAGTTATAATAAAAAGTTAAAGCAAAAAATTAATTTTTTACGTGAAAATAGCTATTTTTTTGGGTAAAAAAAAAAATAATATAAAATCGAAAACGACGACAAAAATTGTGCAGTTTTATTGCTTTATCGCAAAACTACATGTAATAGAAATAAAATGTGATATCGGGCATAAAAATCGATGAATTATTTTCGAATTTATTAACAATCAAGTGAAATCGCTAATTTTCACAAAATTTTAGTCAGTCGTCTTTTTTTGCTTACGTCTAAAAAAATCTTAAATTTTACTTAAAAATTTTTTTAAAAAAACTTCACCATAGAATTGTAAAATTTGATCATTTTTGTACTTAGGTAGCCATGATACATCAAATCTATATAGTAGTTATTCAAGCCTTTTTTTGCTGTTGACCTGTGTTATCGCACAGCCCAAACGGTTAAGGCTAGAGACTTAAAGTTTTGACTGTGGGTTCCCCTCCCTTTGTATAGATCCACTAGGAAGGGGTTTATGGGAATTAGGGGATACAAGAAGGGAAAAATCAGTAACCTCTTATCTACTTAACTTAACAAGATATAAATACAATTGAATAAGCCTGGCACTTTTTTGAAACTCGAGTCCCTGGGTGGTAAAAGAGGTAAAACTAGTTAAAATTATATTTTGGTACTTTTTTGGGGTTCCTTGTAACTACTAAACCAATAAACATAGAAACATAATTTAAATTTCATTTGTCACTCCAAGAAAAGAATATGTTTTCGGTGCTTTTTGGATATTTAAATGTAAATGGCTTAATGCTGTATTAATTTTTGGTACTTTTTTAAAGCGAAACATTTTTTTAACTTTGAATGAAACGTTTTACTTAAGCTTATACTATTTTGACACTTGGATGGGGATAAAAAATAGTACCAAAGAAGTTAAAAAACGGAAAAAAAGCATTAAATAATAAATACCTGGGCCAATTAAGATACAATATGGTAGAAAAAAGGGAAAGTTAGGGTAACTTGTTTGGTGTAGCAAAGTAGGTTTTTTGTATTTTTAAAATTAAAAAAAAACATTGATTAAAATTTTTAATTGAAATACTATAAAAAATTATCTTCAAATTAACTTATAAAAAAAAGGAGTGAAATATAAAACTCGAAAACAGTCGCAAACTCAACATAGTTTTCCAATAGCACATCATTTTCTGTGTAGTGCAAACAACCTGGTTTTTGTTGCTTCTCATCCGATTTATTTTTTTTTATGTTTCCTTTTATGAAGCCAAAATGTATTGAGTTTGATGTGCGTGAATAATGAGGATTTTTATTGTTCGAAAAAAGTATTTATGTCGACAAAAAAACGTTCTTAAAAAATGAAAATATGCTTAGAAGAGGAAACAAATTATTGTTGAATTATAATGGAAAACAATAAAAAAGTCCATCTTTAACGATATTAAAAAATAAATAAATTAAAAAATGCTGCAACATTTTGATAACAATATTAAGAAACATTAATAAAATATGATTTGTTTAAAAATCAGAAGGAGGACCAGTAAAGTTTTTGATAACAAAATTAAGGCAAAAAGAGAAAGACATTTCAATAATAACAATTATGGAAATTAATTTTTAGTACATTTGCAAAAATAAAAATATTATTTAGATATGAAAACTCTTTAAATGGATTCCTTTTTTTTTGCCTAACAATTTGTCAGTATAATTTCCTACAAACTTCTTTCGGAAAGCAAAATCGTTTTATTACAAAAAATTCAAAAGAATATTTCCTTTTAATGATTTCCCACGAAATTGATGTCTTCCTCTTCAAACTTATTTTACTTCCTTCCTGTCTCTACACTTGAGTTAACTAACAACAGTCTTTTATCTTTCATTTTATCTCCAAATTGCAAGTGAAATAAAATTTATTACGAAATTTTCTTACAAAACACTTGCAAATATGTCCACAAGTAAGTCGTTTAAAGATTTTCATACTTACATTTTTTGTACATTCACATTTTAAAATCCATTCGATTGCAATAAATTTATTTGCAATTTGTATTTGATGCGATTGTAAATATTCCTGATCGATGGCATCCAGTGAATGTGTATCCCATAATGATGTTAGCGTTGAATCCAGTGCAACCGATGCTGCTGCTGCTGCTGGTGTTTGCGCTTGTCCTGTTGTTAATTGTTGTTGTTCAAAACTAATTGGATCCATGGCATTTAAAGGACAGAGTAATTCCACCTGAACGGTTTCATTAAAAAAAAAGTAAAGAAAACACTAAAGTTATGACCTCAATTTAAAATAAATTTTAAGGTGAATAAAAAATGAAAAGATGAAATAAAACTTTAAATATGTATGTTGTGTTGCAAGTAACCCAATAAATATTTGTGTATATATTTTTTTAAATAAAAAAGTTTCTGATCTTAAAATAAAGAAATTTTATCAAAGTGTTTCTATTGAAAATTTAATTTTTCAATAAAAAAATTTTTCATTTGAACTTGAAACTTTTTTTTTTCTTTTTTAAAAAAAAAATATTTTTTTAAAAAAATTTATCAAAATTTTTTTCTTAAAGAGTATTTGTTTTTTAAAAACTTTAAAATTTTTTTTTAAAAAATATTGGTTGACATTTTTTTCTATAAAACAATTTTTTAACGAATATTTCTTTTAAAGAAAAGCTATTAACTAAGGAGCTTAAAAAATTGTTTATATTTTTTATTAAAAAATATTTTTTGTTTGATCCCAACAGATGATTTGCGAAGCAGATCGAAATGTTGAAGTTTAAAATAAACATTTTTCAAATAAAACAACAACTTTATTATTTTCTTTAACAATTTTAACAGGATTAAAAGTTTCCTGTTAAAAACTAAGTGAAATAAACTACAATTCACCTGTATAGTGGTTGATACTGAAGGCACACAACATTTTGTATTTTGATGACATCGTCCGCATATTTTTGGACGATATAGTTTCTTTGAAACACATTGTCCCAAGCGTATACGCGCTGGCCCCAAACGCTGTATACTTCGACATTCATGTCCCTTCTGTTAAAGAAAAACAACAAAAACAAAAATAAAAAAAAATTAAAGTTTAATATAAAATTTACGAGTTTAACAAAAATTAACGTTATAAATTTATTGTTATTTTAACGCTATCTTAGACAATTAACAGGATTTCTCGTTCTTTCTCTCTCTTTCTCTCCTTCAACTATACAACTACTTACTCTTATTCTGTGTTCTAGTTGTGAATGTTCCTGCTGTAACTGCTGCTGTTTGTGTTTGACATCATTATGTTTTTGCTGTGTCTGACGCTTGTGTTTTAATTTGTGTTTCAGCTGTTTTCTTTTCATTAAACGTTTTTCTGTCTTTTTTACTTTGTCTTCTTCTTCTTCTTTGCCGGTCTTGAAGTCATTTTCTCGCCGCTGAATTGTATTGTCTTCTTGTGTTTCACATTTGCGATTTTCACATAATCGCAAATTGCTTAACTGATTACAACCTGCTGTTGTTGTGGTGAAACGCGTTGATATTCCAATACCGCACAGCTGGCTGCACGGTGTCCACGGGCTGGTTGACGAATTGTGACAGGTGGCATAGACTAGGAAATAAATATTAATATTTATGTTAAATTATTTGTTAAAAACATAATTATTTCATCAAATATAAATGTATGCTTCACAAAGTTAATTTTCTTTAATGTTTTTGATATGAATATTAAATGTTAAAAAAAAAACTGTTATCTTTTAAATTAAACTGTTTCAACAAGGAAATCATATAATAAAGAAACAGTTTTATATGTTTTAACATTTTTATTGTCTACGTTTTATTTCATATTTCTCCTACACAAACACATTTAAGTTCATATCATTTTATATCCCTTTGGTTCTAGGTTAATAAGAACATTTGAGAAAGATGTTGTAACAGTTGGGCAATTTTATTTAACGCATCAAGACATGTTGCCATAAACAATAAAGATTAAGATTTTCGTTTCTTTTTTATACATATACAGATTATGGTTTTGTTTATCCATACGTAGGTACGAGCATAAATTTATACACGTTTCTGCTCTCTTTAAATAGTGAAACCGGAAATTGCAAAAAGACATTGCTTTTAATAACCCTGCACGTATCCAATATTAAATGACCAACAAACATAATCGCAAAGACACGTGTTTACGACTTCATACAGAAATTTAAAGCAAATTATTGAGGACCCTGAAATTGTGACTTAAACCATGAAATATGAAAATGTCTATATTTATGTATTTTGTAAATAATGTAACATAAACTTAAAAAAAATATAAAGACAAAAATTAAAAGAGGACTTAAAATTAAGAAAATTGTTAAAAAAAATTTTATAAAAAAAAATATTAATCTAAAGCTTTTATTTAAAAATTACTTAATAAGAGGTTGCTTTAAAACATTTGTCAAAAAAGAGTTTCAATGAAAACAAGTAAGAGCGCTATATTCGGCTATGCCGAATCTTATATACCCTTCACTACGTGTATAAATGCATGTATCGAAGTGTGTATATGTACACTAACATGTCCGAAAGTCTTAGAAAACTTGATTTTTTATGATATTAAAAAACAGACGGAAAGACGAACACAACTTTTATTTAAAAAAAAAATTTTTAATATATGTATGGATATTTTTTTTATTACTTCTTTATTTAGTAATTTTTTAAAATTTTTTTTGCGGCAACCCTGATCTGAAAAAAAAACTCATGAGAAAAGCAAATACATCATGTTGTTTTTATTGTCGCAACCATCTTGATTAATAATCTGCGTGCATATGCGAACATAGTTTAAAAAATAAATAAAAAAAAATTTTTTTTTGCTCATATCTCGTTAATTGTCGGATTTTGGTGATTTTCAATAACAAGCATCTCGGGAAAATTTCTGATCGTTTGATACCAATACCGTGTCCGTACGACATCTGAGCTGAGAAAAGTTGATTTCAACAGACGGACAGATACACAGACGGACAGACGGACATGGCTAAATCGACTTCCCTATCTATAAGGATTCAAAAAATATATACTTTATGGGGTCGCAAATGAATATTGTAGAAATTTCAAACGGAATGACAAACTTATATATACCCTTATCACCTTTGGTGAAGGGTATAAAAAGAGTTTCTCCTGAAGCGTTTCCCTTTACAAGCAACAACTTCATCATAAGCTTTGGTTTGCAAAATTTTCTTTAAATTTGTTTTGTAAAAACATTTTTTCGCATTTTTTTATAAAAAGTTTATTTTTAACAAATAATGAAAACATTTTTTGGAAAATTTTTAACCATTTTGGTTTGTAAAAAAAGTGTTAATAATTTGTCAAATATGCAACCAAAAAAAAAAAAAAACGAAATATAAAAATATTTAAACGTAAAATTATTTTAATCTGAATATTTCATTTAAAATTATTCTATCAAAAAATGGCATAACAATTATCCTAAAATATTTTGTATGAAAAAAATAACTTAAAAATTTTGTTGATAAAAATTTATTAAAATACATACATATTTTTATGTATGCAAAGTTGTAAACAATCTTAGCGTTATCTTTGTTGAACTTTTTTTTTTTATTTAATTCAAAATTTTGTATGAATAAACAAACTTCAAAACTTTTTCTTTAAAAAAATTCTTAAATAATTTTGTTATGAAAAATTTCATAAAATATTTGCTTTGACAAACACTTTTTTAATAAATTTTTCTGCGAAATAGTTTTTTAACAAAAAATTTTTCTTATTAAATTTGTTCGTATTAGGATTAACTTTATATTTAATATATACCTTTGATATGCCAACTAATAATTATATTCATACTTCAACTTTTGCTGATGACATGGCTATTTTAAGCGTTAAAAAAAATACCAAAAAGCGTTTTAACTTTTGACAGAATCATATTTCATGGCTTAGAGCATGGAAAATAAAGGTTAATGGATAGAAATGTATCAACAGATTTATGCCCCTGATCCTGATCCTGATTTATGATCATATAACACCCCAATATGCAGATGTTAAATATCTCGTAATGAATCGCGTCTTACATGAAAAGTTGATTCAATGAAGCTAAAGACAATTCAAATTAATTATAGGTAGAATGTCTACATTTAGTTTAGACTGCAAACTATCACTCTACAACTCTATTTTAAAACTAGTTTGAAGCAATGAATGGAATACTTGAAAAGATTTAAAGAAATCAGAACAAAACTTTGCGTTTTATCACAGCCGCCCTATCGTATATAAGGAGTTCTAATATACACAAGGATCTGAACGTGCCCCTTGTTAAAACGGTGACGTTTAACAAGGTCGATTAATGCCAGGAACAGGAGGTTGGGAACATATAAGTCGTCCAGCATTGGACGATATATAAAACTAAGATTTTATATACCTATTGTTAGTTCATTATTTGAAAGAAGATTCAATAAATAAGTTTTACGGGAAAACATTTTTTGACTATGAAAATTTAATGAAATTACTGCTTATCAAAAATTGTTTAATTTTAAGTCCGGATAATTCTTAGAATTTTTTTAAACAAAAATATAAATTTATTAATAATTAGAATTTTTTTACAAATGACAAACTTTTATTTGTTTAAAGACAATTATTTTTATACCCTTCACACACACACATGTGGTAAGAGTATATATAGGTTTGTCATTCCGCTTAATATTGCTACAATATTCATTTGCAACCCTATAAAGTATATATATTCTGGATCCTTATAGATAGGAAAGTCGATTTAGCAATGTCCGTGTGTCCGTGAGTATGTTGAAATTAAGTTTACGTAGCTCCCATAAGTCACCAAGGGTTGTATGTGGTATCACAATTTTCGAGAAAATTGGTATTGAAAACTGGCAAGATCTATCAATAGCCGACTGAGATATAAGCAAATAAAAAAAAGACGACTGCCTCGTTTTTTTAAAGTTTTTTTGTTTTTTTTTTACACAAAACAATTGTTGCGAGACGAATTCATATATATCTATTCGCCTTGAATTATTTATTTGCAGCTTTGAGATAGACTACAGATATATTTGAAAAAAAAATGTATTTACCACCTATGGTGAAGGGTATATAAGATTTGGCCGAGACAAATACAGCGCTCTTAATTGTTTTTTTAAATTTATTCTGGGCCCAAATCGTCACATCCGTGAACGTACAACTCGTTTCGTAAAAAGGCATTTTTTGGATTATGACATACGTGAACGTATCACTGAACGTATGATTTATACGAACTCTCATCCGTTAACAAAAAGGTGTTCGAGCACATACAATTTTTTTTTTAATTTATTGAAAATATTCGTAAATAAATAAGATTTTCATAAGAGTTTTATTATTAATGCATTGTTTAATATAAAAATGTGGAAAAAGGTATATGTATAATCTTCTATATATATAAAAATAAGTTGCATTGTGTTAGTAATTGATGTTCTCTGGAATGCGAAACCGAAGTTCATTTGAAAGGTGACGTTTTATGTATAAACGGTCTCTGTATGTGTATTGGTTCATGAGTTATAGCCATTTTAGTGAACACTGCATTCATTTCGAAATATTTGAGATAACAATACAATTCGGTTACCATTAATAAGGCACAAGGCCAATCCTTAGGAAATTTTCGAGTGAATTTAGAGTATCCAGTTTTCTCACATGGACAGTTGTATGTAGCCTGTTTGCGCGTTGGCAAACCATCGGTTTTGTATATTTACACCGAAAATGGAAAAACAACAAATGTTGCTTACCACAGAGCATTTCAATAAAAGCAATTTATCACTGATTTAAATGAATGCGAATTGATTTTTTTATTTTCTTTTTTGCACTACGAAGGGGGTTCGCTAGTGTTTTTATAAAAAAAAAACTATAAAATCTTTGATGTTTCTGTGCTTTAGATTGATGGTCCTTTCGTCGCATCGCTATCGCTTGCATTTCTATATAGCGTTTAAATAAAAATAAAATATTTTTAATGTGCCATTAACCCATTAATGCCTGCCTATAAATCGGCCCATACGATTTTCACAAAATTTGTATATATGTACCTGAAGGTCCATAGAAGTTGCTAGAAATGAAAAAAAAATGTTCCTCTTCACACACTTGGGATAGGAAATGGGTATTTAATTACCCAACAAGCTTTGGTGTGATATATTTTTTTATTATTTTAAAGAATTATTTTATCTTATTTGAGTACAAAAAATTAAATTATTAATCTATTTATATATATATGTATTTATTTTCTGGCGACGTCGAATTTCATTCATTCCTATTGCGATTCTAAAATCGATAAGGGAACACAACCCAAATGGGCTTGTCGAGAAAATACCTAGCTTAGAAGGTATATTTTGTTGCAATTGAACAGCACAATTTGGTCAACCAATATATCCTTCACATGGAGGGTGTGTACCTTTTCGACAACGCCATACACAATTACCGCATTTAAAAAGAGAAATTATCCATATTGAAACTATAGGTTAAAAGGAAAATATTTTACTGTTTTAATTTTGTTTAGGCCAATCAATCTCTACTTCCAAATGAAAATGTAAGTTGCAGCAATAACCTCTCATCGCACCCACGCTAGAACTTTTTTACTGTATTTACTTTTTTGGGTACTTAAATATCTATTATGTAGGAATGAGTTAACTGTTCCAATAAAATAAAGCACCTATACTTTACTGCTAAAGTTAAAATCAACAAAACATTATGATTCGTTTGCAATCGTATGCCATAATACCATTCAGTTCATGGTATAACTAGACAAGGTAAACTCATTGCTACAACAAACACATCACCAACAATGTTACATGCATTTTGTTTGTGTAGAAAAATTCGTAATGTCAAAAACAGTAACACAAAAAAATAGAAAAAAAAAAAAACAGAACAACAATTTTATATAACTTTTGTATAACCGAAAATGAAAAATCAAAACAAACAAACAAATTTTGACAATATGAATTTTTATTGAGGGAAACAGCTGACGATCAGCTGAGTCAATAGGACTACCTTGTATAGTTATACCATGATTCAGTTCATACGATAGACGTGTAACGTAATTATTCTTTGTACGATTGTCGATACGAACACCGATGTGACGATTTGAACCCTGTACCTCGTTTCTGTAGCTCTCGCATCGAGAAATTTTTCACACGTAACGAAGAAATTGAATGAAAAACGAGGTGGATTGAAACAATAAATGGTATCTCACATGAAAGTGTTTCTGTATTTTTACGTTGTGAGAACTATCTGTCGTTTGTCATATTTGACGTTTGTTATTGGAAAGATGTGAGATAAAGTGTTTCTGTAACGATATTTTGCGAGAAGTTTCCCGCTAGAACTGTCAAAACCACTCACATTTAAAAACGGGGCGAGAATTATAAATTTTGCAAATGTGTTTATGTTTAAATTTAAAAATGAAGAAAAAGGCTTAAACAAAACGTTTTATAAAAACATACACATGTATGTCTGTATTATATGTATATACTTATTACCTTTGTTTAATTTACATATTTTATTTTTTAGCAGTGTTGTCAATTGTAAAGATTTTTCTTGTTTAAAGTTTTTGAAAATGAAAAAAGATTTAAAAAATATATTTATGTAGGTATGTGTATCTACAATTATAAATATTTTAAACTAAAATTATACAGAAATGTTATTAAAATAGGTAATTTTCTTTGTTTTGCAAAGTTATTCAAAACTACATAAAATATTAGAGAAATTTTAAGACTTCTAAGTAATATGTAGCAGCACTGTTTTTTCTTTTGACAGTTGATTAATGGAAATATTCCAGTATTCCAGAATCAGTGCTGCCTCTTCTCACATTAAAATACAGAAACACTTTTAACTCACAAATCGAGAAATGGTGGAATTTTTTGTTTCACACTTCTCGATGTGAGAACTTCTCACAAATAGTTACAGAAACGAGGCACTGGCTTGAGTTTTATTAATAATTTTTATTTTGGCTTTAAGTTCATATATTTCTGAAATTGTGATATAATGAAAATGTTATTTTAAATTTATTTAAAAATTCAGTTTCCCATATGATATTAGCCGAGTGGAATGCATTTCCGAAAACAGCTATGATTTCATCGTCAGCACTCTTTTTCTCATCGGTACTACTATTATTGAATGAAAATTTTATCTACTTAAACTACAATTTTATAGAAAATGCATTTAACTCAGCTAATATCATCTGGGAAACTGAATTTTGAAACAAAAATAAAATAACATTCTCAATACATCACAATTTTAAAAATATATGAACAAAATATAAATCCCTATATATATTATAAAAATGAGGTGTAAGTTTGTTTGTTTGTTTGTTTGTTATACCCTTCACACACACACATGTGTT
>NDXZ01002392.1:0-20464 GCA_003055125.1 Paykullia maculata
TTTGGCACCATGAAAAATGGCCCCAATGAAAAATTGCCCCAAAGTAAAATTGAAAAATGGCCCAAATGTTTTACATTAAAAACAACAACACAAAAGTTTGGGGCCATTTTTCCTGTTTTTTGGGGTCAGTTTTCATATATTATTTTGGGGCCTATGGAAAATTGAAAAATGAGAAATGGCCCCAAAATCAAAAACGAAAAATGGTTCCAAACTCAAAAATAAAAAATGGCCCCAAAAAACAAGAAAATATTAACCCAACATTTTTTTTTATGAGATTACAAAATTCGAAAAATTTTGACAAAATGAATAATGGTCTCAAATCCAAAATGAAAAATGGCCCCAACTTTTTACAGTCCAACAAAATGAACACGAAAATTAGGGGCAATTTTTCTTTGTTTTTTGGAATAATTTTTCCTGTTTTTAAGGTAATTTTCCCATTTTGAACTTTCGGTGATCTTTCATTTCGGGAATCATCCAAAATTCTTAAAATCCTTTGGCCTTTTTTTTATTTTTCGTGACCATCCAAAATGGTTAACTAAAAAGCGTTAATGAAAATGAGATTTTACTAGTATGAAATAATTTCCAAAAGAAAGCTGTTGGGCTTCGCTATTAAAGTGTTGTAGACTGCCGGCCTTCGGCTGGGGGCGCAGAAGAATTAAACTTTGATGAATTCAATTCTAATGGTTTCCAAACACAGGCTTCGCGAAGTTAAAGATTTTCTTGATAAAATGACCAACTGCGTTCTATGAACTCTATAACACTTTAGTCATGGATACAACATCACGACAATGTGGCAGAAGTACTTTAATTTACCGAAGCCGGCATTGGGAAACCATCAGAATTGAAAGTTCCTGCGCTCGCCCGAAGTTTGATCGAAGTCTGATTTTTCTGCGCCCGGCCGAAGCGAAGCCCAACAGCTTTCTTTGGGAAATTATTTCATACTAGTAAAAACTTATTTTCATTAACGCTTTTTGGTTAACCATTTTGAGTGGTTATTTACTGGAAAAAATTGGGGCCATTTTTCATTTGGTGCCATTTTTGAGTTTGGGGAAATTTTTCATTGGAGCCGTTTTTCATGGTGCCTTTATTTTTATAAATTCATTTTTTGTTTGTTTTTTTTTTGTTTTTTTTTTCTTTTTTTAAACCAAAATATTACGTCAAAAGAGTAATACCAGAATAAGTAGTAGCATGAAAAATTATTTTTATACTACCAAGTAATTTTATTTACTTTGCCAAATACTTAATTTTGTTTAAAACAAAGGCACTTCTTAGTTTTTGTTTATACATAATACTTAATTAAAACAAAAAATTTCAAGGCCATTTTCCAAAGTCATGGTAGACGTTTTATACGCTCTTAAATTTATTCCAAATCCTTATAAAGTTTCGTGCTTATTGGGAAATAAAACTTGTGAAATATGAAAAAAAACACACACACACACATACATGTAAAGCTTAATAGTTTGTTTATTTGTGTAAATATTGTTCTATTTTTTATAACAGCCATTTGCATTTGAAATATGTTATTGTTGTAGTTTTTGGTTATTTATTTTATTGCTGACTAGAAATAAAAAATATTAAGGAAAAAGTTCATTTTAGTAACGGTATAAATTTAAATTTGATGTAATAGTTTTGGGGAATTTTTTATGACCCAAAGTTTAATTTTAATCATCAAGTGTAAAGCTATTTCAAATATTACTAAATCAACATAGTAACGCACAGTGGAGCTGATCGATAACTGAATATTTTACATTAATAAATCAGTGTTTATTATAAAAATTTTGTATCAAAAATTATAGTTTTATGGAAAGGGGTGTTTATTTCGAACAATTATTTCTAAAAATGTTAACCGAAACTTGTATTCACAAGTTTTTAAAAGTAAAATAATGTTAATGATAAAAAAAATTATACCCTTCACCACAGGTGACAAGGGTATATATAAGTTTGTCATTCCGTTTGTAATTTCTACAATATTTATTTGCGACCCTATAAAGTATATATATTCTGGATCCTTATAGAAGTCTAATTAGCCATGTCCGTCTGTCCGTGTGTTGGTTGAAATCAAGTTTTCGTAACTCTCATATGTCACTTAGACTTGTATAAGATATCAAACTTTTAGCAATACTTTCGAAAAAATTGATATTAAAAACTGGTAAGATCCACTTCTAATTGGCGGAGATATAAGCAAAAAAAGGCGACTGCCTCTTTTTTTACACAAAAAAATTATTGTTTTGCAGTTTTGAGATAAACTACAGATATATTGGAAAAAACTTGGACCATTTGACACATAAGAGAATATAAGATTTGGCACAGCCAAATATAACGCTCTTACTTGTTTATAGTTTTCCTATAAGTCGCAGTTAGAAATTGAAAAACCTAGAAAAAAGAGAGTTAAATTAATTGGTTAACCTTTAAAAAACTAATCTTTAAATTAAAAAAGTTAGAAATTAGCCAAAAGCCAAAGAAAACTTTAAACAAAATAATACCTAAAAATTTGAAATGTCTTATATAATAAAGTGGATTTAATGGCGGTAAAAATGCTTCTCCGAAATTGTATACTGGCACCGAAATCAAAGCAACTTTTATTTCCAAGACATATCCCAAATGTTTGTAGTTCCTTTGTTTATGTCGCATTTGTTTTTGGGTATCAACATAACCGTAAAAACTTTAACGTGGCTTAAGGCCAAACAATGGTGTCTCACTTTCTTTGCCCAAGTCCCAAAAATATTTACTAAAAATATCTTCTATCGTAGAACTCCAGCCGTCCTTGTATAAGACCACTCTAACGCTTTATAAACTTTTAGGGATTTTTTTGCAACTTAAAAAGCCTCGATCCTGTTAACTTTTGATTAGCCTGTGTCCAATATTTAGATAAGTGGTCAAAGTTGGTATGCTGCACTTTCTAGAATAAAGTCCAAAAATTGTTTTATTAAATATTTCAAACTTAAAATTTGGCTTAATATTTTTTACCAGTGTTGCCCAAAACGGAAAAGAAAAATAAAAAAAAAACTTCTTTAAAAACTACTGGAATGTTTAAAGAAAAATTTAATAAATCCCTTAACAGTTAAAAGGTTATTGAAAAAATTATGTCTAGTATTATTTGTTTCTAAGTTAGCTTAAAATATGCTGAATTGGCAACACTAGAACTTACATTACTTATTTTATTTTATTTAAGCTGTGAAATAAACTTATTGTTTAAAAATCCCAGCAATGTCAACAAATTAGTTCCGCTTTTATGTAAAAGACAAGAGTGTCAATACTACGACTGGAAAACATAAACACCTAAAAACCCACATACACACAGACATATACACTATTGAAAACAACTACTTCCTGCTGACATGAAGGTAATTTTAAAATCAAATCAAACGTGTCACATGCAAATCAAAACAAACCATAAGCTCCACATATAAACATACACACGAGCAGGATATTGACAAATACGCAATACAGCCAAGTGGCGCAACCCCCTCAAAAATCAACGTAAATACAAGACAAACATCGAACGCGTATCAATGTAACAAAATCCTTTCAATTGCAACAAATTTAAAGGATAAATAAGATAAAAATCAAATTTAAATGGTAAACAAATTTCTATAACAAATACTTCCTGCAAAAAAAAAAAGTAAAAAAAACCAACACAAACAAACACATTGTGAAATAAAATAAAATTGTTGCCAATGAAGAGAATAATGTAGAGATGATGTTTACGCAAGAAATAATATAAAAGGATTTTATTACTTAAGAATTTTATATATTTAAATGTATTGACAAAACTTTTCACTTTACACATTCGCCAGCTAAGCAGATTTACTTTTACCGATATCAAGGATAAAAACAAAAAAAAAAACATACACACACATCAATACATATAAGACTATAAAAATCAGCAGCACTAAATACGTACATTTAGAATAAAAAAATAAAATTAAGAACAAGGGTTGTAGTAACGCCAACGAAAAATGTAAAAAACTGTTCAAAGATTTAAAATTGTAATCGCAATTCGATTTCTTAGCATAATCGAAATTTAAATTGTGATTTTTATGGTTCTTATATGACATTTTATGTAAGTGAAAATTTACATACGAGAGCGTGTTAAAATTCACACATATATGTAGGCACAAATACATAAAATTTGCATACATACATGCGGGTGTGGAAATTATGCATATATGTGTGTGTGTATGTAGGAATGTGTGGGTAATGGTATATTGTAGATAAGGTGTGAAAACACATAAAAATCCTAAATTGTTTAAGTAAAATTTAAAACACGTTAAATGTCCTGTCATGGCTATGATATTTGTTTGAAGGGTTAAACATAAATAAAATCAAGACTTTTATTATCGAAATATTTGTGGGCATTTTATAAGTCTTGAAGTATTAGGAAAGGAAATAAATTCCATGTCTTTTTTAATTTGGTACTTAAAAATTGTACAATTCTTTAAAGAAAAAGTATAATTGTAACTGGATAAATTAAATAATCTTCTTTTGCCTTACCTTTGTCTAAGAAAAAAACTTCCTTTAAATATTTATCAGTTATAAAACTTTTTCCAAAAAAAAGCCATATAATAGTATTATTTTTAATAAAAACAAAGGTATATACTTAGCATTAGAAAAGTTTTCAATTCTCAATAATATTTTACATATCCTTGTATTCTTTACATAAGTTTTAGTGTTAGATATTTCCAAAATTATCTAATTTTAAATGTCAAATTTTGACTCATTGATTTATTAATGTAAATTAACATTTAGTACAAATGTTTGGTATTTAAGTAATTCATACTTCAATATAATATTTACAATGGTGTTATAATTAATGAATAACGATTTACAAATATAATAAGTTAAGGTAAAAAATTTCACAAAAACCTTTATGAACCTCTTTAAGAGACTTAGATAAGATGTTAAAGTTAAGATGTACAATTACGACGAAACAAGTTCTTTAATGTATAGAAATTCAGAATAAAAACATCTGGAGTTAAAATTAGTGGTGAGTTTTTGGATTCTATTTTTAACAAGTTCAACGTTGGTTAAGGTGTGTGGGCGTGTTGTATGGAACAAAACCAAGGCAAATTGTATATCATTTTTAGCAACTTATTTTGAGCGATTTGTAGTTTTTTAATATGACATACTGTACCAGACTGGAGAAGCGTAAAACATTATTGCCTGAAAGGTGGATTTAAATATAAAATTTTTGTTGTGAATATTAGTTTAGAATTTTTATTAATTAAGGAATATAGCAATCTTGTCAAGCTGTGTATATATAATA
Source organism: Paykullia maculata (assembly GCA_003055125.1). Classification (NCBI taxonomy): domain Eukaryota; kingdom Metazoa; phylum Arthropoda; class Insecta; order Diptera; family Rhinophoridae; genus Paykullia; species Paykullia maculata. Next base: position 5,267 of record NDXZ01002392.1, read on the forward strand.
ACAATAAGAGATATGTGGCATTTAAATTTTAGTTTGGGAATAACACCTAGATATTTCACACTTCCATCCAAAGAATATTAATAAAAGACGGTAAATAAGACGGGTTTTTCCTTCCTGAGAAGTATATTGCCTGAGTTTTTTGTAGATTAACTAGAATTTTCCATTTTGAAAAAAAAGGAAAGAGTTAAAGCTGCTTGTAAATTAATTAAGACATCAACCGAATATATTTCAGAACTAAAGATAGTGGTGTCATCTGAAAAAGTATAAGTAATACAGCTGTCAAGCTCTATATTTGAAATGCAAATTTTAGTTTCTTGAAAGCTATCCTTAAAATTGTAAAAAAAATTAATATGTACGTAGAGAATTTTATAAATTTTTAAAACTAACAAAAATTCAAACCAAAAAAGCTTACAGGAATTTTTATAAATTTTTTAATAATTTTTGTTTTTATTTATAAGGACAATATTTATTCAACATCAAGATACCGATATTAGTCGCGAAAAATGCATTTTCGAAACCAGCTATGGTTTCACCATCGGTACCCTTTTCTTGTTTGGAAATAGAACACAGACGTTTTTTAACCTTTTTTAACAAAGAATACAACATTTTTAAGCAATTTTGTTACATCCTTTTAATACATTGAGTGCCGCGTCGTACGTTTGTGTACGACACTTTAAACAAAGAGCGTATCGTAAAAGCCATTGTCTGACAAAAACGTACGACATATAAATTCAGTTATTAAAGCAAAAATTAGCAGCAAAATAAATCGCGGAGGCCACAATTTTTTACCTATACAACACACATTTCTAAAGAAAAAAGCTTTAAGTTCCTGGGAAATTTTTTTGTCAAAATGGCTTGGTACTCAATATTTTAAAGAATAAACCCCATATTTAGACACAATAAATAACTTTATTAAAGGTTTATAAGACTTTGATAGCTTTATGAATAGTTTATAATAATACGGATCAAATTTTAGGAAACTATTTTTTTTAATTTATGCTGAAAGACCGTTATTTGGGAGTTAACTCGAAATAAATCCGGTGACCCTGTTCATTAAGAACATAATTAAGATCTGGCAAAAACTCTTTTCTGCTTTTTTGTCAAAACTTTTTTTTTCAAAATATGTATATAAGCGATTGGTCGTCTAAGTGTGCTGACCATGAAGAATATGATGGCCGTAGTTTTTGATCACAACCACTTGCTGCGAAAAATATAAGTTTTGTAATAGAATCTAATATATATACCAGAAGCGCTTCTTCGGCGGTATTCTTATACGACAAAAATGCAGTAAAATTTATTGAATTTGATTTTACATAATAGTTTTTTGACAATAATGACAGAGAGTGAGATTAAGCTAAGAAAACAAAAATATGATCTTTTAAATAAAATTTTTCTCTTTTAGATTCACTCAAATGTGTTCATTTAGATGCTACTCATAAAAGCAGTGTTTAGCACAAACTGCAAACGGCAATCAAATTCTTGTTTGGAAATTTTGGTTTTCTTTTGCATACAAAATTTATATTCAATAAGTTTTCTTGCACTCGCTTAATTAATTAATTAATTCATCGAGTCAGTCATATACAGTTTTCACTATTACGATAAAAGTTTATGTGTAAAACAATGGCCCTCTTTCTGGCACCAAATTGTTTGATGGGTTTCGTAAGATACTTGGTATACTTTGTTAATTTAAAGGAAGACTTTCCCTCATATTTATAATCAACTTTTGGGTTTATTTAAGGTTTATTGAACGAATTTTTCATATAAAATTTTTTTTTTTAAATTTTTGATAAATTTGAAAATTGTTAATGAATATGGGGGTTATCTTTATCTTTTGCCACCAATCTTTAGAGCACTTATCTTTCAGAGATTAAGATCTTCTGATAAAGTTCCATTTTATCATGCCAGCGGTCTTGTGATCTAAAAATTTATTTATTCTTACACTGATAGAGTAAATAACTCTTTAATATATTTTTTTCTAACCTGAGGAACTGTAATTTTTGACACCCTTGACCGCTCTTCTAGCAGTTGCTCTATAATTATGACGAACTTTCTTATTATTTCAGTTATATGCATTTTAAAAGAGTTTTTTTGGTGGTGAAAATATTTTACGATTAAAATAAATTACACCACTTGGTTATTGTAGTATTATAATATAGACAAGTTCTCCGTATAAAATTTGAATACTTAAAGCCTAAAAGCTTATATCAGTTTTCATGGGCACTATTTATAATATATTATACATTCTTAACACATGTCAATAAACCGAAAACTTTAGGTGTAATTTCATGTTAAACAGTATTGTATGATTTCATTTGTTTTTTCAATTTTTTACTATTTTTTTCCCTTTTTAAAATTTTTTTTTAGTTTTTTTTTGCCACAAAAAAGGAGATTATAAGGAAATTATATTTTCAATTTCATTTATTTAAGTTTTACGTAACCACACAAGCACGTAGAAAATTTAGTTTATACATCTTCTCTTAGATGGCAAAATATGGCCAAATGTATGCATGTGTGTGTGTATGTTTGTGTATAATTTTCAAGATAAATTTTGAAATTTTACATATTCAACCAGAAATTATTAGAATTAGGAAATTCATATGAATTGAAAGTTTAAAAGTGCACACATACAACAAACTTAAGAGTGTTGTTAAGACTGTGGGCTTTTAGGTATACAAAAGTCAAATAAAATATGTTACTTTAACAAGTCTTACATTTCTGCTCAGATAGCAAAATATTCTTACTAAAATCAGCTGCTTCTCAAAGGTTGTTTTTTTTGTAAAATCGCAAATAAAATAACAAAATTCTTATTGTAATATCAAAAGAAATTTTTTTACATATTTGATTCATTAAAAAGCTTTTTTGGTTTAAACTTCTTACATCTACATTTTGCCCCACTGTGGCTTTTTTTTCATTTAGACTAAAATTTAAACTTTACATATGAATAACCATTCACATATTCAATTTAGAAAAACAAACCTTTTTTGTTTAGTTTTTTTTTTTTGCTGCAGAAAAACCTATGAACTATACAAGCGTAAATTGTAACTACTCTAAAATTATGTTTAACTAAGAAAACTGTAAGTGAATTCAAATCACAATATATGCGAATGAGTAACTTACTTCCAAATCTAAAGGCATAAAACACACGCACACACTTAAAGTTGAAAACAAGATAAAAAATAGAAGTTTTTGAATAGCATTTATATACAAAGGCCTTAAAAAACTATTGGTGTTAGGGAAGGACTCACAGGTTAATTTGGAAAGGATAAACGGATTTTCTTAAGTTTTTAAAAGACAAAACTAAAAGATAATATTATTCTTTTAAAAGAGATAATAGGAACTGTTGGCAATGTTGAACTAATTTTTGATTCATTTTATGACCAATAAGTTATCTTTTAATTTTGTGATAAGCCTTAATTCTACAGCAGGGGTTATTTACAGACAACCTCGTTGTCTTTCTTTGTTAATCTTATTTAGCCCCATTCACTGACGAAACTGAAATTTTTAGGCTAAGGGGTTCTTCGTATCTCGATTTTGTTCAGCAGCTCCCATCAATAAAATAAAGGGTGGCACAAAACTACCGTTTGAATGTTCAATAACTTTTTTATTTAATGGTTAATTATTATTATTATTTTTTTGTACATCATTGGGGAATATTTTTGACTTAGGTATGAAAAATTATATCCCGTAAGTGGTAGCCATTTTCGGCTTCGAACAAAAAGCAGAAGAAATTTGCGATTTCATTAACAATTTGATAATGAGCGATGAAGCCCTTTTCCATTTGAATGGTTTCGTAAACAAGCAAAATTCCAAGATATGGGCTACGGAGAATTCGAGAACAGTTCATCAGTAATAATTACACCCACTTAAGTGTACTGTTTGGTGCGGTGTATTATCTGAAATGATCATTGGTCCATAATTCTTTGAAAATGCACTTGGGACCTCAGTTACGGTTAATGGTGCTGAATATCGAACGATGCTGGACAATTTTTTGAGGCCAGCTGTAGAAAACCATCCACAGTTGTAGTTCAAACAAGATGGAGCCACAGCTTACACTGCAAGGGATACAAGGGCTCTCTTACGGGACCTTTTTGGCGAACGGTTTATTTCGCCCAGAAGGGATTTTATTTGGCCCCTACGTTCATCGGATTTAACAGCGCCAGACTGTTTGCTTTGGGGTTATTTAAAAGAAAAGGTATCCGTAAATAAGCCAGCGACCATACCACAGCTTAAACAAAACATTCGCAATGAAATTCAAGCCATAACACCGGAAATTGTACGAAAAGTTATGCAAAATGTACTGGAGCACGAATGTGTGAAGCCGAAAATGGCCACCAGTTGCGGAATATAATTTTTCATACCTAAGTCAAAAATATTCCCAATTAATATACTTTATAACAAAAAATATTAATAATAATAATAATTGACGATTAAATAAAATAGTTATTAAATATTCAAACCCTTACGTTAGTTTTGCGCCACCCTGTAGAATATTGAAATTACCATTTAGTGACTTTTATAATGTGGACAAATATAAGGAGATGCAATTCCTAAAATGATTGCAACCCTGGCATAATTAAAGTACATTTTACGTCGTCTACCAAATCTGTCTTATATATGAGAAGCTCTTCTGGAGATAAACTTGTTAAAGCAATTGACACGTCGAGAAACCTTATAGATAATAAAACACGTTTACTACTTTGGTATAACATGGAAGCTATCCAGTTATTGGAAAGGAGTTAATTGCAAACTCAATTAAATCGCATCCTGTCAGTCATATACCCTTACGATTAAAAAATGGTAAACTATCTAAAAATATCAAAATTAAACAAACCTTAAGGATTCCTTCCTTCGTTCTATCGCAAAGTCGGAAGAAGATTACGTGTAAATTCAAGTATTTTGTAAATTGCATGTTTTTCTTTGAAACGACGTAAGCGGTGAGATGAGCAGCAAAAATAAAATTTACAAAAAGTTTAACTAAGTATTCACACAGATACGCAAATACACTTAAACACAATCATATATGCGAGTGAAACACCCAAGTAGTTTTAGTTTATATACAAGAAAAACAATATTAATTTCATCATATGATAAATATAAGTTTCTTTTACCAGAAAACTAAACAAAAAAAAAACAAAAACTATACAATTTGAATATTAGAATTATTTGCTTTTTTTACTTCGACTGACTATTCGTAGTGGCAAGGAAGTGTCTGAAAAGCCCTGAAAAGTTCTTTTTTTATATCGTTTTTTAAGGAACAACTTTTTAAATGTATGTTTAGTATAAAATTAAATTTATGGTTTTTTAATTTACTTAAAAAATAAATGAATATGCATAAAAAACACAAAAGGAAAACTATAGTTTTTTTTTGTTTTTGTTGCGAAGAAATAAAATTATATTAATTCAAGTGCAAACAGAAATGATAATGTTATTTATAATAAGAAAAAAAAGATTTTATCAATTACTAAATTTTTTTTCCTATTTTATTATTGTATCTTCATTTTTGGGAACTAACAATAAGTACTCAAAACTTAAATATAAATAAAAGTCCAGCCAGTGCCAGACTAAATCCTCGTTCTCAAATTAAAGTATATTTAAATACCGATGATTTCATCTGAGGGCAACAGTGTCCGTCCTCTTTAAACGAGAGTGTCCGCCATGTAGTAGGATGTTTCGAGCAAGCAGATTTGGATATGTTTCCAGCTTATTTAAATACTTGGCCACATACTTTAAAATTTCGCATTTAACTAGTCGAACTTCAAGATTTTTGTGAATATTGCTGTTTTTAATGTGCCAAGGACCGGCAATTATCATATGTAGGATTTTGTTTTGACGCCGTTAAATTTTTTCTATGTTGGAGGCAGAGACAGTGCCCTATAATTGGCTCCAACAGCACCAAATTGGTTTTCAATTCGAGTTGTAGAGCAAAAGTTTACAATCGAGACGAAGGAAGGAGTTTCTACTAATTAGCCAATGGATTTGTGCTGCTTTCAGATTCATATGTGTCAACATTGTATATATATGTGACTTTCATGTGAGGCGACAGTCCAAGTAAATACCAAGGTATTTTACCTTAAAGCGTTGAGGCACCATCTGGTTATTATTAAGGATTTGAAGCGCGATTCTCTGCGTAAAGTAAAGGTTACGTGGGTGCTTTTTTGTTAAATTATTTTTATTCCCCATACCTTTGCCCATTTCTCTACTTGGATAATATGTTGCTGTAATTGAGTCGGGCATCTTCAGGATTTTCATGAGTACTGAGAAAATCAGTATCTTCAGCAAATGTTGACGTGTGAGTTCGACTATCTGTTGGCATGTCTGCAGTGTACAGCAAATGCAGAAATGGTCCTAGGATACTACTACCTTGAGGTACGCCTGTACCTATTGATTGAGGACAACTTAAGTAGGCTCCCTCTTTTATAATGAACTGTCGGCCGGTTATGTATTTTTGTAGAAGGTTGTAGAGATTCACTGGCAAGTTCAGCTTAACCCATTTCCAGCCGCGAAACATAAAAGTTCAATAAAATTGGAGTTGTAAGATAATGTGCGGCTCCCAAAATCAAATTCGTTATCAAAATGTATATAGCCCTACTGAGATAGTCAGAACCCGGTGTTCGCAAGGGCGAACATTATTATTTTTAACTTAAAAGACTTTGAAATGATTTTCTTTTTAATATATTAACATTAATATCTTATAATTTTGTTCAAAACATACATATGTATATTTGTTTAAACAATTTTTAAATTATAGTTTTCATAATTTATTTAAAAAAATATTTTAACAAATTCGTTAATTAAGCTTAACAGACTTTTTTTATATAAAAATATTTCTTTTTCTTTTCAAAAATATTATAGGTTCTTAAGATTAAAATTTCGGTTTCAAAATAGGAGTTTGATATATATTTATAAATTACAAAAGAAAATGTTATAAAGACGACTTAATTTCTTCTATATATTTCACAAGTTCCAGCTACTTCTTGCAAAGATGTTTGCTAAATATAAAAATTGAATAATGCATATACATATGTACCGTGCTTAAATAATAAATCGTGAATGAACATTATAATTTATGGGAATTTCGCCTTTATCTATGTATTCCTCATCTGTAGTTGAGCGCTTCTGTCTGTTGGTACCACACAAATGGTGTCCTTACCATCATTGCCATTATTTCGTCAATGGTCAAAGCTTAACGCGTTACATGAAAATATGCGAACAAAATTTACATTTTATAAAAATTGACTGAAGAATAGAAATAATTTAATTTGATCAAATTATTTAAACAAAAGGTTCAAGCACACAATAATATCACTTTGCAATAAAACCGTCTTGAAAAAATAAATATACTACATATTTTAAATATATATATATTTCCGTTATACACTAAAGGAAAATATTATTTTTAAAAAGGGCTAAACTAAAGCTCAGACATAGCACAAATCAAAACAATCAACACAATATTCAACACCTACATACATACTACACACATATGCATACATATTTAAATCATTTTCCCCCAGAATGTTTACGCTGTTAACACTTAATGTTTTTTATACGTAATTTTTTTTTAATTTATAAAATAAATAAAGTCGAACCAAATGCAATAATGTTTTTGTAAAACATTTCAAATGCCTTCGCATGTATTTGCTCTAATAGTTGCACATTTTTCTTTGGCACATTCTGCATGAAATGCACTTTAAATGCCGTGAAAAACACCTTTCAGGTGCTGTGCAGTGCAATGCTTGTGTCAACAACAAGAGCAAAAAAAATATAAATAAAAAAACCAATATTATTTAGTATAAAGCGTGAGGTTTTATTTTTTTTTTTGCAAGACGGGCACTTTATTTCAACATTTTAAAAGCATTTTTGTAATGTTTGCCAAGAAAATCAAATCAGATCATAGAAAAAATCATGTAAGTTTTTGTTACAGGTTGGTTTTTATTTAGAATCTTTTTTTTTCCTTCTTAGTTGTATATGTATATTTTAATTTCGTGTCTTTTGTAAATAAGAAATTTTGAAATGTGGCTAGAATGAATGTTTTCGTTTAATCAATTATTTTACAGTTGTGAAGAAAAATATAAAGGGAGATCCCTTTTAGTTTATTAATTCAAGTTCAATAAATAATAAATTTTGTTTTGAATATTTTTATCCCAAAGGTTTGTCTTGTCTGATATGATCTGACTTCAATAATATTTAAAACCACATTATTCATATACATTACTTACGGTGACCATATATTTTTAATCAAAATACAGAACAAGGAAAAAAACCTATTTTAATTGATTTCTTATAAAACAAAAAATATTTGGTTTTTTTTCAGTACACCAAATGTTATTTAAAACAAAAAATACGTTTTCGATTGGAAACTTGATAACTTCTTTAACTTGTATCAAAATTGCTTCCTAACGCTTTTCTAAAGACTTTTTTTTATTATTGCTGCCAACTGTTTTGGTAAACAAAATAAAACAACAAATTTTTTCTTCTTTTAATTTTTCACACAGAAATTAATATTCAACTACCTTTTGGACATCCTTATAAATGCATATGTACATACATACGTAAAACTATATTACCTTACAATATGTTATTACAAAAATTATATTAACATGTTTAACAAGATATTACTTTGATTTTTAAAAATACAGAGCAAATAATGAACTCGAAATAAAATACAGAACATTTTAATGATTTTTACATAAGAATAATTTATACAGAACAGAGCCCACAAATACAGTACTGTTCTGTATAATACAGAACGGATCGTCACCGTAACTTTACTCCGCATCCTGTTTAAAAGGTCGATATATAAATATCTTTGGGGTAAAATGTTTCTATACCACAATTTTTTTACGCCTGGACCCCCTGACGTTGCCTTCACTGAAAATAAGAGATCTAAAATAAGTATTTATTAGAACAGTTGTTCAAATGACCGAATTCCTGTGGGCAGCGCGGATTTCTCAATCTTTTTCCCCTCTTTCCTTTTTTCTTCTTTTTCACACCGTAAGAAGCGCACAACAAGCCAACCTGCAGGCTTAAGTATATGTCATGTGGGACATGGGACCCTTCGAGGCCCCTTCTGTCGACCATACCTTACCTAACCTAGAACAGTTGTTTGTTATTTAAGGTTTCACTGTCATATGTACGATAAATTTGGCAACTCTATTATCATTTGTTTTCAGTTTGGTTTGCCGTTTTAGCAAATACTAACGTCAACAAACACTTGCGCTTTTTTCAAAATTTATTTCGAAAATCGTTCAGTTCAGGTATGTTAAAGTGTGCTATTCCGAAAAATGAACTAAAAAAGATAAGTCTACTGATAAGTTTTAAGGGCTTCTCAATAAGCAAAATTCTTACATTTAGAATGGAAAATATTACAAAGAAACTCTTCAGACTTCCCTGCATTCACAAAAAAAATACTGTTTGTTTGCTGCCGTGGTGGAATCATTTCTTTTTACTAATTTAAAGAAAATAAAGCCATCAAAAGACGGTATGTTTAACATTTCATATCGTCCGACAGCACCAAAGCACCAATTACTCAACTTGCCAAAGAAAATTTTCTGCAAAAATGTCATATCTTTAGAATAACCTAGAGTCATTGAATTATGCCACAAAGCAATTACGCCGACTTCATAAACGCAAGTTGCAATGCATATTTACAATGCATAGACCTCATAAATGCATACGTGAAATTTCTGGCAACTCCTAATGTTACTAATCGGTTAGCAATTCAGTTTTATGAGTATCAGCTGTCAAAATCGTACATCAATTTTATTTGATATGCAAAGCAGGTTATACTTAAGTCCTGCTTTGCATTGCATATACATTTTTTCGATTTTTGCTTTGCAACTTGCGTTTAGGAAGTTGGCCTTACTTTGGGTTTCTATGTAGCCGACTAAAATTTTAATAAAACGGAAAAAAGTAGAAAATCTTTCTTCTGGTCGTTATTGGTCATTGGTGTTGGTCATAAAAGTAGCGGCCGGCAAAGTACAGTATTTCTTTTACCCAAAGAGTCGTAGCGTTGTCAATAAGACGTCAAATGCATCGGCCCGAGTCAACTTTAGACGTAAAACTGACGTCGTTACGACCAAACTGTGTTGCTGTAAGTTTACCGATAAATGGCTTACTAAAGCATTCGAAATTTGGAGTTTTTGAGTGCAACATATCCGAAATAAATAAGCAGTTGATAAATAACTTTATTCCATAATAAAACATTATCTTTACAAAACCTTTGTAATTTTTTTTTTATCAACCAACTCTTCGGGAGGATGCTGTGTTAATTGTAGAAAATTTATATTTTTTATTGGCATCGACTAACTAAGGCACACAAGGCCATCATATTTCTTGTTTAGGTGTTAATTACCCTAAAAGCTTAAGCTATTTGCGGACGTTTTGCTTATCGCTCCATTTATGCATTTTGCTCACGAATTTAAAACTCTAAAATATTTTGCTACCCACTGCTGCAAATACATGATAAAAAAAATCGAATATTAATAAAAGAAAGCTTTAATACATGATGGTCCCTTATTTAAAAATTTAAACTTTTTCATTTTGCCCATTAATCACTATTTGAGTTGTCAGTGTCACATATGCAACAGAGGAGAACATGTATCATTAAAATTTTCTCCGTTCTGCTAAATATCTGTGTGTATGCGCGCAGAAGGTATGCTGTCGTCTCGTGTATTTCCATTTCCTTACTATAACCTTTTCGCAACACTGTTGCAAAATTTTTTTTTTTTTTGTTGGCGACAATGACAATTTCTTTTTCATTTTGCTGTGTTGACATAATTTCAATTTGAATTTCTTTAAGGCGTTTTAATACTTTTGAATTAAAAATTTGTGTTTGAAAAAATAAATTGAAATAACTTAAAGAGATCTTCAAGTTTAGGCAAATTGTTAGTACAATTAAAGTTGAATAAGAAATCGCACAAATAAGTTTTAAACAAGATATTTTGTAAGAAAAACAAAATATTTAAATGAAACACTTGTGAGCACGTGTTCTTACTCACACATAAGTATTTAATTTTAAGTAAATAAGAAAAAAAAGCATGAAAAATTTAAATAGTTCTGCAAGAATAATATAGTAAAGTATAAAATGTATTTTGCATTGCCCAATATTTGAAAAAAAATTTTAATTTGTTCGTATATTTTAAAAACTCAATTTATATCTTCTTCCGAAGCATAAAAAGGATTCAACATAATTTCAGCAGCAATTACTAAAATATACGAATAAAAAGATTAAGTATAGATGGTTTGGAAACTAAATTGGTTCGATTATAATGTAAAAAATCATAAATAATTCAGCAGATTTTCTTTTGCAAAATTGTGTACTATCGAGTATTTCATTTAAGATAATGTTGGAAATCCACAATAACATACAGTCGAATTACTTGAATTTTCTAAAAGTTTAAGCAATTCTCGTAGCAACAGCATTTTAGAGAGAAATTCTATTAGATTTTGTTCTTTAACTTGAACTTCCATAACATGAATTCCTCCATAACTTGAAAACAGCAGCACAGCGTTTCTATAATTTGAATTTTTTCGAACAAATTTTCTATTTTGCCGACAAAAATTACCGAATTAGCCGCTAATAGAGAATATACGTTCTTTTCAACTTAATTTGCTATCAAAATCGCAAAATTTTATGCAAAATTACATTATATTGACAGCACTGAAATTTATATGTACATACATTTTTATATTTGGGTAAAGTCCCTAAATAATAAAGTTGAATGGTACCCAAGGCGAATATATATCAGGTGGCTTCAGTTAATCAGCTGATTATTTTTTTTCGTCACGCAAATGTTAAACTCCATACATAAAAAATAATTTTCTCTCTCTTCTTGTAAAGCCAAATGTCAAACTTAAAAAAATGGATAAAAAAATCCTCTCCGAACTGAGGCCACCTGATATCAATTCGTCTTGAATGGCATCGAAATGAATTTACCAGTTGAAGAAAAGTTTATAGTAATTAAAGAAATAAACAGTGGATCAAAAAAAAAAGACGTGGCAGAAAGATATGTACGGTTTCTATAATTTTAAGAAACAGGATACAAATATTAAATTTTGTTGAATCTGGAAAACAAGTGTGAACAAATTAAGTAAAAAATTACTCAGTATTTTAGTAAATAAATATGTATGTAAGTATGTAGTAACTTTGCACAACTAAAAATAATTTAAAGTAATTTGGTGATAAATAAAAACGAATTGGTATAAAAAGTAGTTGCTGTTTATTTAATTTGAATTATTTTTCAATTTAATTCCCAAAGTTGAAGTTTCTATAAGTTAGAGTTTTTTTCTGGATAATGGTGATTCCAGTTATAGAAGTTCGACTGTATTTTAGAACTATTAAGTTTGTCTATCTTTGAAAACGGCCAAAGTCATAAACTTGTTATTGAATAGAGAAAAAACTAACAAACCTTTAAAATACTAATGAGGTACTTTCACAGTAAAATCCTTAACTTGTTCAAATTTCTTAACCTGATGTCCAATTTTGCAACTCGGTAAAGCTTTGGAACTCGATGAATTCCACTCCGCCTTAAGCAATAGGGAATGTCTAAAGTAATTATTTTTAATAAAAAAAAAGAGTTCAACTTAAATTTGCTCAAGATCTAAAAATTTTTTAAAGATGTAAATCAATTTCCAATGTCAGCTAAAAACTGAAAAATTATTGACAACAGTGTTGGAAATATAGCCACATTGACTTTGTTGTCAACTGTTAGAACTCTTATTTAATATGAAAAGTTTTACATACAATTTATATGTATTTTAACTACTATTTTAGAAATCAATATTTTAAATATATATTCCCTTCTCTACTTACCCATACATCACCACCGTCTTCATCATATTCCCATAAAATTTCCCTCTACCATTAAAAAATTCAGCTTTATTATATACTTTAACAATATGATTGTTTTCATCTACCAACATATCCTCTATAAAATACATTACAAAAAAAACACGTCCCTTTTTTTAATGCCCCAACAACACTCAATATATTTAAACAGTTTGCATAGGTAAAAAAGAAAAAAAAAAGTAAAATAATTTAAATTTTAAACAATTTCAAATCAAAGTTACAACTGAAACACCTGATTCCAAATTTATTTTACCAAAAACGTACAACAGAAGTAGCAAACGTGGCAAAAAAAGAAACGGAGGCAACTGACTACCCCATCAAAATGACACATACTGCATGTAGATTTTAAATGTTCCCCACCTACTCCGCTTTACCTATTGGCTTTTGTTTTGTTACAACTAAATATAAAATTTTATATGATTTTTTTATTTTTTTTTTGTGTGTTTCTTTGTCATGCGGTTGGGTTTGGTTAAGTCGTGGTTTGATGGCATCGGTGTACAGGAGTGTGACTAAATAAAAGACAATTTCATTGTTTGCAAAATAATTGCACAGATTTTTGCAGCTGATGTCTGTCTGTCTTTCTGTCAACAACAAAACAGAAAAACAATAAAATTATAATGCAAATAAAATTGGAAACAGGAGCTTCTCGAATCAAAAAAAAATGGGATACATTTTATAACGGATGAGGTTTCTTTTAAGGTGAACTAGCAACAATTTGATTTCTTTAACTTGTTCGTATACATACATACAAACAAACGATTACAATATGAACGCAAATATTGTGTTTAAAACTCGTTCCAAAATCATTATTTGAATTTGAAACTTAATAAACATAATCTTACTATAGAGTTATCATCAATATCATTTAATCTGATCATTTAAAGTATCTTTGTTACAACAATCAAATGTTTCTAAATTTTGTATATATTAAGTACTTTAAGAAAGAATCAGAATGAAAAGGGTAATCTTTAAAGATATTTGAAAACCGATTGTTAAATTAAAAAGTTCCTAAAAGACTTAAAAAATTTGTACTATAATTTTGAATAAATGCTTGAGAAAAAAACCATCAAAACTGATGCAATTTTCGGCTCTCATCTGACTAATATTTAATGTTGGCAGCGCTATAAGATTTTTGCAAACACAGTTCAATGGTTTTATATTGCAGTATTTTTGAGCTTGACCAATTTTAACATTTAATATACATAAAATATAAGAAAGCTACGTAGTTTTTTGTTTGCGACTCTTCTTAAACACTGTTATAATCAACAGCTAAAACAACTTTTGTTTAACTTATTTATTTTCCTTAAAATCAAACTTTTTAATCAAGCAGCCCTATACCATCAATTAATTCATGTTATTTTCATTGTAGTCGCCCTATTAAAGCGAAACTATCGAACAATGCATAAATATTGCCAATAAAGCAAATTCTTTGTATTTTCATAAAGTGCTCAACAAAAGCACCCAATAATGTCTAACGTATGTGACGTGTAATAATGTAAAATACACACACACATACACTAACAAAAAATACATACATATCCTCTCAATATACTCACCGACTGTGCTAAGGAATAAAGCCGTAAAATATAAAACTTATACTTGCTGCATATACATACATGCTTCCATTCATACAAATATTTAATAAACGTATGAATGGATGAGTGACTGAATGAATGAATAGGTAAAAATCAAATTGCTTGAATAGGCAAAAAATTGTTATAAAGGTTTTTTCTTTTATCATGTTTCTCTTTTTTTGTTGTTGCTTGCTGTCATTGTTAAACTGTTGCTGCAGATGCTTTTTATTAGAACCGAATGGTACTTATTATTATGATGCTGCCACCATTATGTACCACCTACTCACACTTATAAACAAAAACATACATGTTGTTCTACCTAAATTTACGTTGCTATCATTGAGATTTATAACGGTAAAAACGAATGCCTAAGTGTTAGTAATGAGACTCAGAACCTCTATCTCACCGACCTGGATAATCCATACATATCCAGCAAAAAATGATGCTTCCTTGGAAGCAGCTTTGTAAGGCAGAGTACAGTTGTGCACCGCTTCCAGTTCTATGAAAGATTACATGATTTTTGTATGAGATTCCTCGCGTAGAGGCTTTGCTTTAGAGCTTCCTAATTATCTTTTCGAAGAAACTGCTGAATATATTCATTTTCCACATCACTTTTGTAAGCTAATAGTTTAAAAAGGCAATAAAAGAAGCAGTAGGGATGCACTAGTTACATTTACTCCTCCTAAATTAAGATTTTTTTGCTGGGTACTTAGTTTATACAAATATAACGTGGATAAACTTGGATGAATATCACCTTTCTTATAATATTAAGTA
>NDXZ01002395.1:0-12223 GCA_003055125.1 Paykullia maculata
GTCGCTCAAGCTATTTCCGCGGTTAAGGCACGATATGATAGTTTTTTATGTACATATGTATAATAGAATTATCCAGTATTACATACATATATGTACTTTCGAATATTTTTTAATAATATTTACATATAACGGATAGCATGCTTGAAAAACTATTTAAAATAATTGAGAAGCATAACCGAACTTTATGCGAACAATGATGATGATGATGATGATGATAAGGATGAGGATGATGACAATGTATGCGAGTTTAAAATATAATAAAATTGAAACTTAACTAAAATAATAATAGCAATAGTTAATAAAATAGTTTAAGATGTAAAATGAAAAATATTTTTGTCGTTATTTAAATGTGCTTGACAACATTGATTATTTAAGACATTAAAAAGTTGTAAGACAGTTTTGTTCTTATGTTTCTACGAATTTGGAAAAAAATCCTTTTAAACTATAAAAAAAAAGTTTTCTGATTTATTTAAAAGGGTTTTTTTTTCAATGTAGAAATTATACCTATTTATTATAGGAATTGTTGAATAAGCATAAAAGAAAATGTATTTGCCATTTATTCCTTTTTAGATACTATTGTCCTTTTAATGGTCAGTTGGGCGGAGGGGTAAACATAGTAATATTCTTTTAAATTAAAACTACATATCTATAATTTATATATGTACTTTAACCCTATGTTTCCTTTTTATTGTCCTGTTTTTTTTTTGAAGTGAATATAATAAAGCAATTTCTTAACATCATATGTACAGACGCAGATACATACATTTATTTAATTTACTCTGGTTTGTTAATAATTAATAAAGTGTGGATATGCGTGTGTGTTTGAATGTTTTTTGAATAAAAAAAAAGTTCATCTCTAACAACTTAAAGAATTTTCTTTAACTTGACATAGTTTTATAGTTGCACCTAAAGTTTGAATAAAAGAAAACTTGTTTGTTGCCGTCGTCAGAAATCTGACATTTATACATGTCCTTATATACATACATACATAAACACACACACACGGATTGTAAGCAGAATATTGTTATTTAGAATAGAAAAAATGTAAAAACTTTTATTTTTTCTTCTGTTTCACAACATAAAGTATATGTATGTATGCATGTATGTATGTTTGTATGTATGTATGTATGTATGTATGTATGTATGTATGTATGTATGTATGTATGAATGTATGTAGTTGAAATAGTTTTAGTGTTTTATCTATGATGATGTTGATTTCTGTGCAAAAGTATTTTGAGGTAAAATAGTTTTTAGACGCCAAAACTCATCTATTAAGTTGGCCAATAAAATGTTGCTGTAGATTGTTGTTGTATTTTGTTGTTGTATTTTGTTTTGTTTTCGACGCCTTAATGTATGCCAAATAAATGTGGCTGAGTGCAGGTATTTACAGTACCGTGCATTTAAAAAAGCAATAAAAATTTTAAAATAATAATTGGAAAAATTACATTAAATTTTATTTTTTTTTTACAAATAATAAAGAAATTAGTCGCTATATATTTTTAAGCATAGCACATATACATATGTCATTTTGATAATTTCTTTGAACAAAAAGAGAAAGCACGTTTTGCATAATTCCACAGTTGCTTTCTGTATTCTTCAAAAGAAACTGAAGAAAATTACGACAAGAAGTAACTAACAGCTGTAAATTTCACTTGCAAAAGGTGATGATATTGACATCCGTTAGGCTGCAGTTGCCAGTCGGAAGTTTTATGGAACTGGAATATTGTTATTGGGCCACAAAAAATCTTCCACTTTCTCTTTCTCTCTTTTTCTCAAATTATCTGGTTTTGCATTTAAGTTAATCTGATTGAGAAAAAGAAAAAAGGTTCTGAGTATATTTTAGCTACATTAAGGTTTACCTGTATAATTAATCATCACTCAAAAAACTACCTTTTCAGACATTTTTTAATATTTTTTTTTAAAACATCACAGGATGACAGTTTTTAAGCATTATTGCCATATACATTGAATAGCTAAATTAAACTACAAAGAAATGGCGACATTTCTATATATATATAACAATTTTTTTAGCAATGAACCTGGATGTCCACAAATGTCTTTTGATGACGTTTTTTAAAAATTGCGACAGTGCAAAAAAGCAAACATCCACCCCAAAGAGAAGAATTCTATTAAATTCCTGTACTCTTCATCACTATGCCATGTAAAAGGTAGAAAAAATTATAGAAGTTGTTGGTAACCACCACTCAAAGAAAAAAACTCACCTTAAATTCTATTCGGTTAAGTATCACCTGCAAAATCGTATAAGTGACGAAAATCTGTCTATCCATGTAATCTTCGTAATCAAAGCTTAGATCGCGATTTAAATATATTTATAAGTTTAGCAATGATTTTTGGAACTTAAAACTTTTTGGGGTCTAATAATTTTGATTCAAAAATGATCAATATTTTTACAATGGCCCCATTCATACTTCTATCAGGAATTAAACTTGAACGTGAATACTTGTATTAAAATTTTACAAATCATAGAGAATTTTTTTTATAAACGCAAATATGCTTGCTATGTTTTGTACAGGTCGGACTATTCACCCTTATTCTATTTGGCGTCGTCAATTCTGAGTCAACATTAGTTTAACACATCATCAACGCTAATTCGGTATTCTCTAACAGTAATAAGACGACGTTGACTGTTTATCGATAATGTTAAAATGATACAACACACATACCTATCATTTGAGTCAGCTGCTTCATTTTGTTTACATTGTAGCATTGAACACATAGACGACAGCAGGCTACCGACCGCAATCTGTCAAAGTGAATATATGGAGACGATTATATTAAAGCCATCACATCTAAACGACCACCGTTGTTGCTGTCGCCAACTTAGGCTAATTTCTATTTTTATTAGCAACGATGAAGAATAGAATAGAAATTGAAATAAGTGACACTTTTTCTTTAATATTGATAAATTAAACTTAAAAAATAGCAAAACTCAAATATTAGGGGGTTCGTTTTATCGCTAAAATCCCTCTTATACTTATAACATTTAAAGTTTAAGAGGTATAAGAGGCATCAACAAATGCATCAACAACCAAGAGTTTTTAAGAAATAAATTTATTTGGAAACAATAGAATTTTATTTTTCATTTATTTTTTTTTTTAAACACTAGCAGCGACATTACGAATTTCGGCTTCGGGATCGTACCAGCTTGGTGTTGGTAATGATTTTAACTTGGGTCTGTTACAGCCTGTCGTGTCGAAAGTCTTGTTTGAGACTTGCGTGTCATGGAAAGAAAAGATTTGTGATCGTTTTTTGGAACAACAAAAAAAAATATAATTGTTTCATTAAAGAAACATAAATAAAAATAAAAAAAAATTTTAACTAGGGATAGTAATTTTAACCCTTTCCGTTTTATGTATTTTGTCTATGTTATTTTTTTAAATATTTTGTATTTTTTTTATATAAATTTTTATATTTTTATTGCACACCACAACACGACACCAAAAACTTTGACGACGAAATCAAAGGCAATTAAAAGCAACATTAACGTCACATTTTCTTATAGAATATCAAAAATATGTCAACAGCTATCGATAGTTGGCAATATTGACAACGAGAATACCGACTTGCATCAAACGATAAAAAGCGGCGTCTTCTTGTGTTGACGCCGCCAAATAGAATAAGGATGATTGTTGGCGTTGGCTCCCACAAAAGGTTCACACACTTTAGACTGCTGAAACAGTCACATAATTTAAAAAAATATTGAAAACGATTTACCGCAAAGTTTTACGTAACTAAAATCCCCTCTTAAAAATTTTATAATACTCGCCTCATAATTGGTACAAGCTTCCATATATGTAAGTCCACCTCCCAGAAATTACCTTAATTCTTATAATGCCGATAAAAATATATTAAAACTTTGGTTGACTAATGTCGGAATCGCACAAAAAATCGTATATATTTATTATATTGTAATGTAGGGTATAACATGTTTGCATATGTCCAACTCTAACTTTCGAACATATTTTTTTTATGAAGTTTTATGAGATGTCCATTGTAAAGTTTATAAATATCCACTAGATGTTTGTTTTTGCCATTACATTAAACTAAAGTACAAACATATTTTGATGTTTATTTCCAAATGGCTATTATACGCGGTTTAGATTTACCATTACAGGTATTATAACCACTAAATCAATGACATGTCATGGTTATGTCATTACTTGACTGTCGTTCTATTACAGTTTTACTTAGTGATAGTTTTGCTTAGTGTGTGCGTGCGAGTGTTTAAATGGCAAAGTAGTATGTCTGTGTGGGTTTTGATATATGTACTTTTTTTATGTTCTGAACAATATCGTAATTGCAATAAAATTAATTTCTCTATATCGATAATTTGTATATGTATGATTCCATTTTGTGTTTGTGTATTGATTTTAAATACCACGAAATCTAAAGTTTGCAATAATTGTAATTAAAGTGTGATTACATTTTGTAAAGTGTTTCTTTATTTGTTAAAACAAAACTTTATATTGTTTGTAGTGGCCACAACATCCATCAATTAGTAGTTATTCAAATGCAGGCATTATTACTAGATAATTTCAGGCGTGAATTTAAACTTATGTATTTTGTTTATAACAAAATGGTTTTATTTTGGTTTTGTAATAGATAAACCCACATAAGGGCGGTAATTAAGCGTTAGCTAATACTGTTTATCAACCATCAGTCTCTAGTATTTAATAAAAATTTGTAATCAATAATTCGTTTTAACTCCTATTGCACAAAGCAATAGAGAAACTATAATTTGTATTTTTCGTTCGAGTTAGTTGTGTGTAAACATTTCTTTAAATTAATGATTTTTATTATGTTTTCAGTTACTTTACGAAGCAAAGAATATAATTTTCCTGAATATAAATTTAAATAAAAATTATTACAGATTCAAGTCAACTCCAAAAACGTATAAAAACTTGCTCGTGCCATTTCATTACCTAAGAAGTAATTTACTAAAGACAAGATTTTTAATATTTTATTTATTTAGGTTTTTTATTTCCTTTTTTTTGTAAAAAATGTTAAAAGTAATTTTTTACATTAGTTATCACAGTATTATTATGGACAGAAAGTTTGTAAATTTACTCAAAAGTTTTTTTTTTTAGGTATTTCTGTCGTAGGGTCAGAACAAACCAAATTCCTGTTTTCTCTAAGCGGTATTAAACACATTACTGATAACGAGTTTTGTAAGTTCTTACTGCCAGGTGTATATTTTAGTCATTGAAAGCAAGTATGTACTTTGATGCCCCTATTTTGACTTACAACTCGACTCAGTTGAATTAAAATCAAAACAACTTAACTTTAAATCAGCTTAACTCTTTTTTACGCATTACAACTTATTACAGTTAAAATTGTATGAGGTTGCCATCCAAAAAAGTGCCGATTTCACGGATGAAATAAAAGTTGATGCTTATGTGACGAAAAAATCTTTGTAAAATTGTTATATTGAAAATTCTTATTAAGCATCTTTTAAGCATCTGAAAAAAATTAGATAATTCTTTACATATGGCAACACTGCTGGGGACGCATATAAGCTTTGGAACGGAAGCTGCCGCCTTAGCATTTCGGTAATATGTGGTGTCGGCTGGTAATAGCGTTCTGCTCTTCTTAGATTATTATTATAATGTATAAAGTCTCCCGGTCTCGTCTTGTGAGAATCGTCCCTATTTTTACTAAATCTATTTAACTTATAAGCCAAGCCATATATAAACTTAACAAGAATTACAATTTTTTATTTTTTGTTATTAATTTGGAAAAAAATCTTCTCGTCACAGTCTTTAGCGAAAAGACTGTTATAATGTTTGTATTGATAGTTACGGCTCTTTTAATTTGATCCTATTTAAGGTATTTGTAAGTCTGTGGCAACAACATTTTATTCACACCCGTAACTGTCAAGTGTGAAAATTGAAATTTTTTAAATTCAGTTTTACAGTTGCAGTTTATTCAGTTTTAGCTGATCTATTGTGTATAACTTGTGGATACACGCAAAGAAAAAACATGGTTGTGGTGATCATAATCGAAGGGCATCATACTATGATTGGATTATCGCCGGAGAATATTGCTTGAACTACCGGGTCTTCTATGGCAAATACATTTTGTTGTATCCAATTGGATTCCGATGTTGTTGGCATATCATTTGCGTCACCTGCAAAAATATAAGCAAGCAAAAAGTATATTTTTTTCAACAATTTTTATTTACATAATTACATTTTTAAATGCAATTGTTATTCACTTTTATCACATTGACTTTACTACTTACCTCTTTAATTGTAATGTTTTCTTTCACTTTCACTTTCACTTTCTTTTTGTTTTTATATTTTTTAATGCCAATTATTATTTATTTGATGTTTTTTTACACTTTTGACATTTTTTATACAAATTTTTCACTAAATTAAAGGCACTTAGAAGAAGAACAACAACCGAAAACAAGCAATTGTTAAAGTTTATCATACTTTGATTGCCTTACAACTATACCATTGTTGTTCACAACATTTTATGATTATTTATAGCTTTAAATATAATGTTATTTTTTTGCGAACAAATCATGATTTGTTTGTCAGTTTTTTTAAACATATTATTTTTCTGGATAATCATGTCAAAGCTTTCAATAGTGGTAACCATTTAATGATAAAATATAAATCAAATACTTGATTATCGTTAACTATAATTTGTTTGCGGTATAAAAACTTTTCGTATAGAAAATACAATGGTTGTCGTGATCATGTGTCAACCATGTTTTTTTTTGCGTGTAATGTTTCGAATAAATTGTTTTGTTTGTGAAAATGTATGTGTCCAGTGTTTTACACCTGTTCTTTCTGAAGTTGCCCTTAGATATTTAGTTTGTCAGGATTCTTTGTTGTCTTCGAAAAGAGTTGCTTCAGCGGTAAATCTGACAGCTTAAATTTTTACAGCGCCTTACTTCGTAGCTTAACCACAAATACAGCTTTCTGTATTATATGTTTCTATGTAAACCGTTAAACATCAATAAGAAATTACTTTTTGTTACATAAAGTTTGTTTTTTCTGTACTTTATGAATTTACGAAAAATATCGATATTATTAAATCGATATATGTATCGACCGAGATCGATATTGAAAAAAATAAAAGCGGTAAAACTTTGATGTTACACCTTCCTCTTTACTTTAAAAGTAGCACTTGTCGTTCCAGTGTGCATTGTTAAGGAAGATAAAAAGAAATTATTGTTCTTTAATTAAAAGAAAACCAAACTTTGAACTATGAAAAAATGAACAACATAATTTTAAAGTCTTTTTTTTTTGCTTTAAATTCTAAAGGTGTTTAGTCTAGGAAAAGAAAAGACATATCCTCAGATGAATTCAATTCCAAAATAGCTGGATTAAATACAGAGCAAAATCTTAAATTTAAATTGCGAAATCTCTTCCGTTATAGAAACGTTGCAAGAGTAAGTATATCTTCATATTATGTTTGTTTGCACAATGACGAATGTTAGTTATTGTATTGTAGATTTTAATGAACGTACAAATGAATGGCACAGAAATTTGCGATCTAAAACAATGAGTAGAACAAAAAGAAAGTTGTATGTATCATCAGTCCCACAGGAATCATTATTTGTTTTTTGTTTTGCTGTTCAGCTTTTCGTTTCTATTCAAGAGTTTGTTGACCCAGAAAAATGCAAGTTTTAGCTCTGGTGTTTGTATATTTTCTAAAAGAAATACAATTCTTTTGTTAAACTTGTACTGAGTTAGAAAGAAGGGATTTCTTTTAAGGCAAAACGCCTCATAAGGTGGCCTTGTAAGAAATTATTTGTGCTCTTACTCAATACAATTAATATATCTGGTGTTTGAAAAAGCATTCATTTGTTTTTGTATTATTGCCCACAAAAAGTTGCATTATGTGGTTTTTAAAAGTTTATATGTTTTATTTTTCAATCCCTTTTCTATTCCTTCATTTTGTTCTAAACCAAACATCTAGCAGTAAAAAAATGTCCTTTGGCATTTTTGGGGTAACATGGCAGCCAACGTACTCTGTAAAATAAAAAAACACTAAACGAATAACTTGCAATACAAAATTAATAGGAAGATACTTTCAAATATGTTGTGCTTATGTATAAACATACATACATGGAAGCATATGTTACAAAAATAAATAAATAGAAAAAAAAGAATAGAAAAATGCATGTTAATCAACAATTTGAAAGAAATGCCAACAAAATCACGTTCCTTAGTTGCGGTTGCCACTGCAACGGCTGTTGTAAACAACATCCTGACCATAAAACAGCTTTTGGTTTCTGAAATAGAAAAATGTAATACTGCAACTTCTATTAAAATAGAAAAAATAAAATTGGAAATTTTGAAATTTCAAATGTACATGCAAAGAAAAAGCATGGTTGAGCATGGTCACGGAACATGATTACAGAATATTCAAAAAAATACTATGGTCACTGAAATCATCTTTATGGTTGTCACAAACATATTATTCCGAGCATCACAGATTGGTCGACGTCTAAAGTCAACTCCGGCCGACGCATTTGACGTCGTACCGACCACGCAACGAATCAAGTTTAAACCATTTATGGGAAATGCAGAACTTCTAATCGTTGAAATGGCAACGCTTAAAATTTGACTGATAAAAGTTTATGTTCTACTTCGAAAAAAACACAATACAGTGCACTCTCGATATTTGCGACTACTTAAAAACCAGAACTGTCGCAAAGATTGAGTTTTCGCGATAACAGAACCCAAAGTTTGATCTAAAATTTTATTGAAAAATTGTGTGTTATTATTAAAATTGAAAATGTTTTTATAAATATATTTCCATTTTAAATATTTTAAAAGAAATTTGAAATTTTAAGTTGCTTTTTTGGTAAATTATGTTTTAAAATAACATGAACCGTGAATTCGTTTAATAAATTTTGGAATGCGCTGATTGGCTTTTGATCGTAAAATCTCTGCTGATAGTGGATAGTGTGCGTCTGAAGTTTTTTTTAGTACATCTTCTTGCTTTATAATGTGATAAACTGAAGACTTATGCAATTTGTAATGTACACAAATTGAATTTATTGAATATCCACTTTTGCTTTTTTTTAAATCTGTAATTTTTTAGTAATCGTTGGCTTTAAAATATGTTGAACCTTTCCCATATTAAAATTGTATGTATTTACACAACAAATCACACAAACAAACTGATAAAATGACCCATCAGAAACACAAGAAAAAAAATAATAAACAAAAAAGACGGGGATTTCCATTATTTTTGCTTATGTTGATTGTAATCAAACTATTTATAAGAATTCCTGTTTAAATAAAAAAAAAAACCGTAAAAGTCGCGAAAATAGAACCTTGTTATACCCTTCACCAGAGGTGACATGGGTATATATAAGTTTGACATTCCGCTTGTAATTTCTACAATACTCATTTGCGACCCCATAAATAGATAGGGAAGTCGATTTAGCCATGTCCGTCTGTTCGTCTGTTGAAATCAAGTTTTCTCAGCACCCCGATGTCGTTATTGGTATCAAACAGTTAGAAATTATCCTGAAATGTTTGCTATTGAAATCCAATAAAATCGCTTAATAACTGACAGATATAAATCAAAAAAGACGACTAAGACATAAGCAAAAAAATAAAATAAAAAATGAACAGATACAGTGGAGGTCATATAATTAAAACATTAGAACCTTAACTTTTTTGATTGATATGCTTTATATAAAAAGATAACAAAATTATTTTTTTCGTGTCTTAAACCTTAGTGTGAAAGCTTTTATATGTACCCCTTTTAAATGGATCAGTTTGGGAGATTCTTTTCATAATTTGGTCTTCCCTTTTATTTATTTTTAACTTTTGAGGAACCCTTGGAACATTTTTTGTTGTCCCAAATGTTTTTAAATGCTTAATAGCGTTACATAGTTCTCTGGAGCAACCAAGCAAGACAAAAATTTGTATAACGGTCTTACCGGGGATTTTAAAATTTGTTTTTTATCAGTTTTCTCTTCTTCTGATCAACTTGGTTCTTTACCCATTTTTAACAATTAAAAACTTTACAATTTTACATTGAACACTTTTTTTGTACTTGCCTGCAATATTTTTCAGAAAAAATTAAAACATTTTTAATTATTAAATTATTATAACAGACAACCAAAAATGTTTTAATTATGTGTCCACTTCGCGAAACGTATTGTCGTAAAATAACGGATTATTTTATAAAAAAAATTAATGATAACGAGAAATAACTAGGTGCATAAGACAAAAAGCAGAAAACTGTTGAGAAAAAGTACCGTTAGAATTACAAAAGAGATATTAAAAATTTTAATTGGCATGATATTGTAAAAATGTTTTAATTGTATGACCACCACTGTATAAGCAAAAAAAATATTTTTTTTTTTACACAAAAATTACACAAATATTAGTGTGTAAGATATGCCTTTTGAGAAATTAAAAAAATAAAATAAAATACGAGATAGAAGCCAAAAATTTTTTCGAGATATATGTACGTAAAATTAGAATTTTTTAATAAATTTTTTTTTATTACGAACTTTTAATTTGTTTTAAGACAATTATTTTTGGTTTTATTTTGGCTCAAGTTCATTTAAAATTTCCTAGAAAGGTTTCTTATAGGTAAAATATGTTTTTTTGCACATAATTACATAAATACACGTAGTGAAGGGTATATTAGATTTGGCACAGCCAAATATAGCGCTCTTACTTGTTTTTTGTAAACTGTCGCGATTATAGAACCTACAATGTTAAAAATTTCGCTGTCGCAATTATCGGACTGTTGCGATAATGGTTAGTCGCTAATACCGAGCACGGACTGTACATTAAATCTGACCGAAATGACTGAAAGTGAAAAAATTTCCTACCAAATCCGACCATTTAAGTCGTGAAAAAGTCAGACTGTGTTCCTTGCGATGGTTGTAGTCATATTTTACGCCAATACCAATGGTTGCAAGAATCATTATATGTTTATCTTAACTGTTTACTTGATTACGGATAATCATAAATACTTTGCTCTTAGCTTATAGTTATCATATACTATTCTGAGAGTAACATATTTATTATAACCCGCAACTAAATCAATGATTAATATTAATTTATAAGTAATTGCTGTAATTATATCTATGGTTCAGTCATTTGTCCCAAAATAACTTTAACAATAATATGTTTGTGGCAATCATATAAACAATTGCAGTGATCAAAAAAATAAAATAGTCTGTAATCATATTACCGTGATTATACTTAACCATTTTTGTTCTCTGGATGTAAATAGAGCAGAGTCAAAATGTGGACTTGTGATATGCCAGACATATGATAGATAAAGAGTATAGATCTGCAGTAACCATAGACCATAAATTAATAATAAACGACTATGAACGGATTATAGTCCTTGGCCAATAATCATAGTTATGAACTAAAGTCGATTCTTTTTAAGTACGATTTTTAAGTAAAAACCTTTTATTAACTATTTTGCTATTATAGTAAAAAATAAAATATGTTTTAAACTTAACTACCTTTAAATGGGTGACACATATAATAGTAAAATGTTTTCATACAAATTATAAAAAAATATGAGCAAGTGGCAACTTTGATCAGCTGATTTTGTATATTGTTGACGAATGAAACAAATAAGAAGAAATAAAAAAATGCCAGCATTTTATGATGAAATGTTTTTAATGTGTAAAAAAAAGTAAAAGACAACATTAAAAGGACTTATTGGTTTTTTTTTTAAATAAAATAATATAAAAAAAAATTATGGAATCAATGCGGGCTGCTGTATTTTGAAAAAACTGCTGATTTTTTTGGTTTTAGGTGAGTTAAAAACAGCTGCAGCTCATTTAAAGTTTAAAGCAGACTTTTACTTTAAAAGTATATTTTAACTCGTCTATAGTATACAAAAAGTATGCTTTTTTCAAAAGTATACTTTACAACTCTTAAAGTACATTTTGTTTATGACTATGATTACAGCCCTTATATTTTAAAGTAAAACCGAATTTGCATTTTGTTTATTTGGAAACGTAAAGCAACAAAAGTTTCGGAATTAAACCATTATTACAAGTGGTGAATTTAGTAAAAATGTTCGCCAGCCGTTTTGCACAAATTTCTTAAAAGCAATTTTATTTTCTAAATATTTCTGATATACCTAAAATACAAACGATTCAGCTTTCTTTTTTTTTATATACATAAATATTAAGAATTTACATATGTGGGTCGATATCGCGAAATGACTACAATCGAGGATTGAAAAC
>NDXZ01002396.1:0-26211 GCA_003055125.1 Paykullia maculata
TGGGCATGAGAATTTTTGACAGCTACACAACGCTTAGCCCGCTGATTTAGGTTTGGCTGTTAGGCCGACATTTTTAAACAGGTAATCGCCTGAAATAAACCAACAAATATTAGGATTATTTATAAGCTCTTCTTGTTGCCGCTTGACTAAAGATTTACAATAAATGGTTGACTCAACTAACTACGACAAAGTACATGTAACTGATAATTGATCCTTAATTTCAACGTTATTATGGCTTAAGAGCCGTCGAAAGGTTTAAAAAAGCTTTTGTTTTTTTTTGTATTTTTTTATTGAAAACCTCTTTAAGGTATTTATTGTTTTTTTTTTTCTTGCTTATAGGCTGTCACCCTAAGACCCAATGATGCTCATGCCCACACAAATCTAGGAGCGATATTACATTTGCTAGGGCAGACTAACAAAGCTGCAGCAAGTTATAAAGAAGCGTTGAAACTGCAACCCGGCGATGCCACGACCCTGGGTAATTTAGCCAAATTGGGACTTTCAGAAAACAAGTAGAAACATATTTAATAAAGAACATAAAACTAATCAATTTTGAAAAGAAAATAACTTCCTAAACCAAACAAATTATGAAAAATATATATATTTTTGTATAAAGACAAATCTTTAACAATGATTTAATCTTCTAAAGATTGTTTGTAAACCACAATGTATCATACAGTTAATAACTATTTAAATAACATAATGACCAAAGTTATCAAGTTTTTTATTTTAAATATTTTATTTTATAAGTAAAAAATAATTAGCAACAACATTTTTTTTATGTAAATAACTTAAAGAAAATAATAAATTTTACCCTAAAAAATGCTTTATTGTGAAAAGGGTAATTCATTACATAATTATTTTTTGTCGTGTAAATATTTTAAAATGTAAATGTTTTTTTCTAATTTTTATTCTTTTCAAAAATGTAAATAATTTTATTTTTATTATACGAATATTCCATAACTGCTTACTTATCTTGTAATTTATCTTGTAGATAACCAATCAATTAACCAAATAATATTTAAAATATAAATACGAAGAAGTGAAGGTAAAACATACAAAATACAATACAAATAAAAGTGTATTTTATTTACCTGTCGTATTAGTTTATTATAAATGCAACAAAATCATAATTATGATCGATATGATTATTAAAAATAAAACCCAAACTTATCTCAGATTACACAGATAAAACATATTGTAAATTATTTAAATATTATACATACACATATTTAATAAAATAAAATTAAAAAAAGTTATATTCGTAAAAATATAAAAAAAATATATAAATATTTCCAAAAAAAAAAATTGAAAATATGGAAAAAATAAGTGAAACTGTTTTAATTTTAGTCAGGAGTATAAAAACAGAATTGTGCAGAACTAAAGGTAGGGTAAGTGAAATAAAATGACAAGTTTAGAATTTTATAAAATATGCTGTATCGGACTGTGAAAAATGTTATATGTATGTCCTTCACCAATGTATAAGAATGCAGATTAATATCGTAATCGAGTTGATAAAAAAAATTTTGTGTAAAAAATGTCAGTCCAGCCTTTTTGCTTATAAACCGCAATTTGAAAAGTAAAATTTCACTAAGTTTGAATTTGAATAAATAATAATGGATAAAAATTCATAGTAAGTATGAACTTTAAAGAAAATTTAAAGTTAACGACAAGAATTGACAAGAATATAGTCATTAATTAACAAACAAAAAATGACGTCAATAAAATTATTTTCATTCACAAGTCCAAGACGTAAATAAATGAATCATTGTTGTTCATAACTATCATTTTTAGTGATTCTGCGAGAACTTTATCACTATTAAAATTGACTTCGAAATGTATCGAAAAATTACAAAGCCAGTCTCTAAAGATGAAAGTCTCAGTTTATCATAACAAGATATCGACACAAATATAGCCGCTCTGGCTCTGCTTGCCACACAAGTCATGAGATCTAAATATAAAAATTTGCTTTTATAATAGTCGGGCCGTTTTTCTCAAGTAAACTTTATTATAAATTAATGCTAAAAAAAATACATGTTTAATTTCTTAACTGGTGAATATCTAAGAAAAGTTAATATTCATTTTATTTCCTTGGTTATTATTGAGCCCGAGACAAATAAAATACATATGTTTATTTCATTTTAAATTAGCTTTTCAACAATTCTATATTTCTAAGTAGATTTTTCTGTAGTACCCCGACTTAACTGCAATTGTCAGGCATAAAATATCATAAGAATTTATTGACACACCGTCCTGTATGTTGCAAATAAAAACAACGACTTTTCCATAGAAAGCAAGTGCACTTGACTTGTAACAGCCACATGAGTTTATCCTTCTATAAACACTTATTGCTCCTAGAAATCATATGTATGTGCGTGTGTATGTACACATACATATATATTTCTTTTTTATTTTACTTTTTATTTTTAATTTTTTTTTTGCTTTTTTATAAATAAACTCAATGATACTTGACGATGTGATGATATAAAAAGCAATAGATGTTGACGTTGTTCGGTTGAGATGTTGTTGTGCTTAGTTAAAAGCAATTAGCACAATATATTCTGGCACGTATATTATAAAATATATATTTATGTATGTAAGTATATACAAAGTCACATAAATACATTATTTTACAAAAAAGTCAATACTGATTGCACTTTGAGTTTCTCTAGAATATGTAACTGTCATTAATAATTTTTTAAAGGAGAGAAAAAAGAGGAAAAAAAGCATTTATATCATCGTGGCGTTGTTTTTGAAAAGCAGTAGGTGCTTGGTTTATATATAATTCCTAAATAAAAAAATACTTAGAAACTCTAAAGTGCTGTTTTTTGGTAGAGTGTATTATCTTCCTCATGTGCATCTTCATTCTATTTGGGGCTTTATTCAACGCAAAATGAGTGCAAAAATGTGAAAGATTCAAATGAACAACGTAAACATTTAAAATCTTATGGTTTTTATCATTAAGCTGGCAAATGCACACTCGCCTTTAATAACCACTTTCACAGTAACTTCGAGTAGCTGGTAGCGCAATATTTAGTAACAGCCAGGGACAAAAAAACAATGTGACTGTTTATAAGTTTATAAGTTAACTTATAAGTTCATGCACTTGTTCGTTACTGCAATCCCAAACCCCACACCCATTATTTCTAACTACACACAAAGAAAAAACATGGTTGTGGTGAACATAATATCATAATCTAAGGGCATCATACTATGATTGGATTATATGATTGTAGCTAAACTATGTAATTATCGGTTTTAATCAAAACAATTAATTTATTTAATTAAAAAGCTTTTCTATAACCATATTATGACCATATATTATTATAACTGTTATTTTCCATGATCAGAATTTGATTCCACCCAACCATAGTTTAGCCCCATATGATCATGATATGACACCACCTTATCATAATATGATCCCACATAACTATAAATTTATTTAGTATAACCATAATATGATTACACCCAACCATAGTATAGTCCCGTATGATCATAATATATTTTCACCTAATCATAATATGACTAAATAAAGTGAACTATGAATTCGTCAATAAATGCATATATATTTTATGATTTGATAATTTAGTTGTTGTTGTACATGGTCCGAGGAAATACTTGCAATATTTAACAAAACACCGGAGCATATTGCTTGAACTACCGGGTTTTCTATTGCAAATACATTTTGTTGTGTCCAATGGGATTCCGATGTTGTTGGCATATCATTTGCGCCACCTGTAAAAATATAAGCAAGCAAAATGTATATTTTTCACAATTTGTATATGCATAAATATTTTTTATATGTAATTGTTAGTCACTTTTTATATTAACTTTACCTATTTATTTGTAATGTTTTCTTTCACTTTCTTTTTGTTTTTATATTTTTTAATGTCAATAATTATTTTTTATTGCTTTTTAAACTCTTGACATTTCATATACAAATTTTTCACTAAACTAAACGCACTTAGAAGAAGAACAACAACCGAAAACGAACAATTTTCAAAGTTTATCATACTTTGATTGCCTTGCAACTACCACACAGTTGTTGCACACATCATTTTATGATTATTTATAACTTTAAATATAATGTTATTTTTGCGAACAAATCATGATTTGTTTGTCACAACAGTTTTTTAAACATATTATTTTTCTGAGTAATCACGCCAAAGTTTTAAATAGTGGTAACCATTTAATGATAAAATATAAACCAAATACTTGATTATCGTTTACTATAATTTGATTGCGGTATTAACATTTTTTGTAGAGGAAAAACAATGGTTGTCGTGATCATGTTTCAACCATGTTGTTTCTTTGCATGTACTTGTAAACTCACAATTAATACTGATTGCTTACTTTAGACTTTACTGTTTAATTTTTCCTAATAGTTAACTTTGGTAATGGGACCAACTTTTTTCAATATACTTCCAGTAAAAAAAAAATTTAACTAATCTAAAGATAACTTCTTTCGCACAAAAACATATCTGTATATAAAAAAGTCTGTATTCGTTCATATATTTGCCCTGTTGTCTATGTCCTTGTTTTCTTTCTCTCCACTATATCTTCTACATATTTGCATGTATGACGTTGTTGAAATTAACGCTTATTTTATTATTTATTTTTCAATTTTCAAAATTTATGACTTGGATTATAATTCATGGCACTTTTTGGCCTGCACTTTAACAAGGAAACAATATAAATATGAACTCGACATTTCCAACACAATTGCAAGTGATGTAGTTGTTGCGCTTACTTGTTCAGCAGGTTCCTTTGCACATTGAAAATATTTTCTATGTTATAAAAGGATTTAATTTTATATTTGATAGTACATAGTTAGACTGCAGTGCATGCAAGGCAGCCAGCTAAAACTATTTGACAATCGTATTATACTATTATTGCTACTGAAGTTGTATTGGCAAATGTCAGTAGATACATACGAACAACCATCTATTCATTCATTTAGCAGTTCGTTTCAAGTTGATTGGCTTTGCAATGTCTATTTAAGTGTTTTCTTTAGTTAGTTGGCTACAAGAAACTCTTTTGCCTTGGGTAAGTAGCCTTCTGATTTTGTTGATAGCGTTTATTTCTTTTGCCGATGTGTTCTTTTTGCAATATAAGCACTATAATGGCGTTAAGCTGCTTAAGAATTCAATTATTTTTGTAGCTTAAAATATAAGCTGCTCTGAAACTTAATGTAATGTTGATAATTTTGGTTTGCTAGATCTTACCACTGACTCTCTGTTGATGATGATTTTGTAGTAGTGGTATTAGTTTGAGAGGTTGGGTGGTATTAGTGGTATTAATGGTATTTTATTATGTTTCTTCATTTACCCTGATTTACAATTATTCTTTTTCTTCTTTAACTCTTCCTTTCTATGACAAGAATCTCTTCAATATTCAAAATCTTCTTAGTATTAAATGGTTTAGCTATTGTACTTTTTAGTGGTTTTTGTGGTTATTTTTACATTATGATTCATACCGTCGCTCTCTTTCTAGCTCGTTTTATCTATTACTTTCCCTTTCTCCTTTTAATTTGTTATTATGACCCTTTAAAATAAATGTAGTAGCTTTCCTTAGTGGCAGCAATAATAGTGCTGGTCTTAGATGTTGTCTTTCTTTATTTGTCTGCAATTATCTGGCGTTAGTTTAAGTTATTTCAAAGCTAATTTTCTTTTATTTTACACCACGAAATGAAAAAACAACATTTCCTACTTTACTTTGATGGACTTCCGTTTAATTCTAAACGTTTTCAAGACAAAACTAAGAAGTGTTAATTGTAGAGAGAAGGGTCGTATTTGCAATGTGTGTTAAACAGACCAAAAATTAGTTTATATTTATTATTCGTACAAGAGTTTTTCCTTATTCAAGAATCACTTAAGAAAGTGACTCTTACGCTTAAATGATTGCATACATATATGTACATAACACATAAGCAATTGATTAAAGTTACGTTAAGTTAACATCAGATGATATTATTGCTTAATAATAAAGACACAAAAAACGTCAATGAAAATTTTAAATTCGTAGTATATGGATATGCATTTTTAAATAACATTCTCTTCTGATATAGATTTCTTTAAAGGAATTAAATATGGTTTGCGGCTCCTATCTAAAGGCACTGACTGATGCACTGATGCTTACGCCTATCAGATTTTATTTAAAGACACAACAGTTTCATTTTTTCAATAGGTTAACATATTAGTCAAAGCTTATAAAATTTTTTTTTCACTGGCATTTTATAAAAGAAAAGTACTTTTTCCTGGTACAATTACTTAAAAATTGGTAAAAAAAAATCAGTAAAATACCAAGATCTAAAAACTTAATATTTCGTTTTGACCTGCCAAAAACAAGTTTGTACTTTAATATTGTTAAAACAATTGTTTTTAGTTATTATTTGTATGTGAGTATATGCCCTGAAGCATAATATAACAATTACAAACTCCGTTCAAATTGAAAATCATTAACAGAAATAGGCAAACAGGTCTGAAGCAAATGAAATAACATGCAAACAAGAGATAAATTCACAAGTAAAGTAAGTAACAAACCTTACTTTACTACACCTTCAAAAAATACCAAACATAACAATAATAATGATGAACATCATAAATATGTACATACGTATATTGAATCAATATGTGAACATGACTAAGGGTGACTGTAGAGTTAAAAATGAAGGATCGAGCACACACTACCAAAACAACTAAACAAAATCATACTAGGGTCTAACCGTGGTGCAGACATATACATTCATTCATTGACTAACATATGCACACATTAACAACCACATCAAAATTTAATTAAAATTCCATCAACGTTTCTACACTGTACATACTGTCTTACACACACACAAGGACAAATAAATACTTCACTGTAAAAAGAAATCACATGCACACACATACACACTTGTATACTCTCATATTCATATATGTATACAAGATCCATCATATGAACCCCCAGAACTCAAGCATAATAACAATAAAAGCAGTAGGAACATTTTACATCATGACGGAAAATCATAATTTAATACAAGATAATAAAGATGAGCAACAGAACAGTAGCAACAACAACAAATACTACATCACTTACCTCCAGTAGCAGCAACAATAACTAAAGCTTTATCATTTTACATCATAACATTTTGTTTGTTGGTTGGTCGCATCACAACATCATAAAGTACACGTGTCACTTATGTTTCTTGTAAACATTCTCCAATTTGTGTTCTTCCTCTATTACTTATACTTATTACTTCTGTATAACTGGGTGTAGAATCTTAATGATAAAACTCCCATATTTTTTCCCAAAAAAAACTTTTTTCTCTATTTTTTTAAGAAAACTTTGTTTAATTATTTTTATTAAGTTTATGGACATTATAATAAGTTTAGGTTTGAAGTGTTTTGCTTTAAGTTATAAAAATGTGGCGGCACTTATAAGGTTTTAACTCTGGCTCAGTAAACCTTTGCCCAAAATTTTTTGAAAAATAAATTAATAAATTAAAGAAAGGTTAAACTACTTTTCTTTTCCTTCTATAATTGATATATTTTACTCCTATTACAATTGCATAATTCAATGGGAATAACAAACCTTAAAAAACATTACGGTTTCATTAGCTGCTTTTAAAAAAAATATATTGATTTAAATGTTCAAGAACATAGCTCTTAGTATGAAAAACTTTTAATTTTGGTTTGTTTCAAAAAAAGTTTATTGATATTTTTATACCCTTCACACATGTGGCAAGGGTATATATCTAGTATATAGCATTCCGTTTGTAATTTCTACAATATCATTTGCGACCCTATAAAGTTTATATATTTTAGATCCTTATAGACAGGGAAGCCGATTTAGCCATGTCCATCTGTCCGTCATTCCGTCTGTCCGTGTGTTGATTAAAATCAAGTTTTCGTAGCTCTCACTTTCAAGAAAATCGGTATTGAAAACTGGCAAGATCCATCAATAAGATATAAGCAAAAAAGACGACTGCCTCTTTTTTGACACAAAACAATTTTTGTTTTGCAGCTTTGAGATAAACTAAAGATATATTTGAAAAAAACTATTTGCCCAAATAAGGGTATAAACGATTTGGCACCCCCAATTATAGCGCTCTTTATACTTTACTACTCATATTTTTATACTTAGAAAAACTTTTAATTTATTTTAACAAAATTAAAAAAA
Organism: Paykullia maculata; assembly: GCA_003055125.1. Taxonomy (NCBI): domain Eukaryota; kingdom Metazoa; phylum Arthropoda; class Insecta; order Diptera; family Rhinophoridae; genus Paykullia; species Paykullia maculata. The sequence continues at coordinate 8,167 of NDXZ01002396.1, forward strand.
CTTCAAACTATTAGACATTTTTTAATTCATTTTTTTTTTTAAAGGGTTTGTTAATCTTAATATATTATTTAAAAAAAAAATTAATTATATCTAAAACTAGTTTTAAAAGAAATTCTTAAGATAGGAATTTTAATTTCCAAATTACAATAAAAAACTTTCTATTTTTAAAACAAAATCAACAAATTTTTTTGCACTAGTAAATAAGCTACAACATAAAAATAAAAAAATGTTAATATAAGTAAGTGGACTACAATTGAAAGTTTATTAATTTATTTCTAAGAACCTCTATGCTTTGTTTGTTTTTTTTTTTAATATTATTGTAACGTGACTGTTTTTACTGTCATATATGTACTTACACATACATATGTAAGGTTTAAAGGATTTTATATAGATTCTGCTTGATATTTGTGGTGGTGTTTTACTGACTTTAATGATGACTATTCAGCTAGAGGAGGATATCAATGTTAGCAAGGAGTCATTGTGTTAAGGAGCTTCATCTAATTAATAGCCCTATCAGCAACAACAAAATCTAAATAAAAACGTCTTTCGTTGCTGTTTCGTTGGTACTTTTAATTCTTTTAAAAATCGTTAATAAAAATAAAAACAGAAATAATTGTTTTCATTTTTGTGTATGCAAAAGATTTCAATAGACTGATGGTTTATTTGTTGTTATTGTTAGTACATAATCTATGGGTGCGTTGATAAGTAAGTTAGTGTGTGTATGATTGTAATCTTACCTATTATTTCTACCATCTGTTGATGGCTTTTCATATTAAAACATCATTCATTCACCTCATACATACTATGTATACTTCCATATGGAGGTAGTTTTTATGATCTAGTTGTTGTTGTTGCTTTATTTTTATCTTTGTCGTACACAAAAACATAAAAAAAACTTTTCTCGTGTGTGTTCTTTCCTTCCTGGAAAAAGCATTTCTTTGTTTGCAGTTAAACTAGAGGCAAAAGCCAACAAAAAATTAAAAAAAAAAATTGGCCATCATCTTTACAAAGTATGTAATGTGTTTCTAAATTTCGTTTTTTGTTTGTGTAGGTATGGCTGCAGTTACTTTTGGTCTAACTTAAATTGGGAACGACAAAAAAGTAAAAAAGATGAAACAAAAGCTTAAAAAAACTAAACGATTTTCAACTTGTTTTTGATTAGGGTCAAATTCATACAAACGACCACACACATACATACATGCAGATAGAATATTACAAAAGGACTGGGGCTAAAAAAAATTGAAAAAAATATAAATGTGTATGTGTGTACAAGTAAGAAAACCAAATATTACTTCAGACGGTTACACGGAAAAAAATTCTTAGTTAAATGTAAGTCTAACGTTTTACTACAAATAATTTTTATATTCCGGTTAGGTGGTAGAAATTTAAGTGTTTTTTTTTCTAGCAAAATTGCTGCTTTTATTTAAAACAAGTATTAAGATATTTTGTGTTTTTAAAATATTGAAAATATTTTATCGATATCACAACTGTTTTCGTATTAACACCTTTTAATTAGATGTTTGTTTGCACAACGTTTGAACAAAAGAAGGCAAATAATTTTTTTTTTACTTTAACAAACAAAAAGGTTTAACGCATAAATTTTTATATAATATAATCTAAATGTATATTTTTAGCTTAAATTTTCGCCTAAAAAAAGAGACAAAAACATTAAAACTACAAAATAAATACAACTGGTCAACAATTCAACATTCTGTTGAATACTGACCAAAACAAAGAATAATGGTTAAAAAACAAAAATGATTGTAAAAAACAACCGACTGCTTTCATCGCTGTCTAACTGATGGCTAGAGCAGGATAAAAAAAGAAAGTATAATAACAAAACAGAAAAAGTTGTTGTGGTAAATGTCGTTCTAACTTTACTAGTGGTAGACAAATATGAATACAGGCGACTCTATTTCTTAATAAACGGTAAGTTAAATAGATGATATTTACATCCAACACTAAAATACCGATTAAAGAGTGCTGATAGTGAAACCGTAACTGGTGTCGAACATACAATCCACTCGGCAAAAACTAATTTTTCACATTATTATTCATTCACTATCCCAATAAAAAATTTTAAGAAATTTTAATGAACTTAAGCCAGAATAAAATTTAAAAATAAGTGTCTTAAAACAAACTAAAGTTCGCCAAAAACATTTAAAAATTTACAACGTTTTTGTTAGGAAATGCATTACGTTAACGAATAAGATTGGTGGAATCTAGTTCAGAATCCTCAAACTGACTTTTATTCTTGCAAAACTACATTCCCATTCGTTTCCTTTCTTTCCTTTTCTTCCTTCCCAAAATTAATTGTAAAAGCAGCACCAAAAAAGAATTATCGAAAAAAACATTATGGCATACTTAAGTAATATGATAAATCTGATAAATTAACGGTTAAACGGGTGTTTTAAATATCTGTAACCCAGCACCCAACAGTTCTACTCTGTCCTAAAAAATTAAAATAAAAAAGAGGCCGATAATGGGCATTATTTTTTTAAAAGGGATTAATGTAGTATCGACTAACACTCGTGGTACATAATGCCGAAATTGCATTGATCATAAGTAATATAATAATTGAAAAGATATTATAAAACTAAATATATGTATAGGTATGTACATATGTGAATAATACTATTTACTTCGAGATTTAAAATAGTAACAGGTTTTTTAGTTCAAATATCTCTTCTTGCTTTCTGACAGTGTATTGCAAGAATAATATAGAAAAAATGTTGTATTTTTCAAATATTCTCCTTAACAACTTGACCGTTAAGCTGTGGTAATACTTTTGAATTTTGTTTTTGTTATTTCTATTGCTGCATGATGTTGTTGTTGTTGTTATTATTGTTGATTTATGCTGTTGTCATAAAGATTTGTAGAAAGCATTTATATATGTATTAGAGAATTCTTTATTCACTTTTCTTTTTTTCTACTCTTCTTATATTTTTCATCATACACTAGGTGTTTTCAAAGTTTGTTTGTGTGTATGTGGGTATAGATTCACGTATAATTGTGTTTGTCTTGTATATGTGTTTTTCCCGCTTGTCCTGTGATTTGAAAATAATCAAATAAAAAATACTCGAAACAAAATTATTTGACAAACTATCGATAATCGATTTATTTTTAAAAACAAACATTTGATAATCTTTCGATGGCTTCGAAAACAAACATCTGTATTCATGTGTGATTGCCAAACTTGAATATTCACAGAAATAATGTTCAAAACACATTCATTGAATATATCATAAACAAACGTCTTGGTCAATTGGGTAATTTTGTTTCAAAAATGTTTATGAAAGTTTATGTTGAACAAAACTTTTTTTGTGTTTTTTATACAACTTTTTTATTATTATTCTCTAAGCTCTTGTTGTGTGTGTGTGTTGAAGTGTATTCTTCTAAGCACTAAAACTGACTACTGTTGCTTTTGACGTGACTTATCAAAAACATATTAAAAGTCCACTTTGTACTTTTGTATTTGTTGATTAGACCCAATGATTTCTGTTTAAATATGTACTAATACTAGAAGGGGGTTTCACTGTGCTTTTTAACCCTTGTCCCTTATTTTGTTTTGGGAAATTTTCAATTAGAAATAAAAAAAATTTAATTCAACCTTTGTCATATACATATGTACATGTTTCTTATTTCACAAAACTTAAACGTAAAATCTGGACAGAAGCTTATTATAATATAACAACTGGTAACTATTTTTTCTTTTAATCAACCACATATATTTAAAAAAAAAATCTTAAACAAAAAGCAAAATTTTTCGCTTTTATTCGCATAAAGTGTTTATAATTGTGCGATGTTTATAAAAGTGCGAGTGTTTATAAAAATGCGATTTCCTTATTTTCCTTGTAGGCAATGTTTACAGCTTTTTTTTTATAATATCAGAGCTCTAATTCGTGCAAATGTTCGAGGCCACGGGAATATTTTAAAAATAGCAGAGAAGTTTTCGTTAAAACCCCAATCTTGTTAATACACAACTTGTGTCATTTAATTTTAACCCGCTCTCTTTGAAAACCGTTTATTAAACTAATTCATCAAAAAGTTTTTATTAAACCGGTTTTTAATAACAGCTTTTTTCGTTTTAAAAGTTATTCGCTTTTAAAAGTTGGTTTAGAATATGAATGTGAAAAGATTTCTTTAACATGTTTCCCGTGTAAAATTTTCTATTTTAAAGTTTGTTAAATAATTTATTTCGTAGAAATAAAATAAAAATATTATTCAAAATGTACAAATATTTGTTAGATTTTCAATCTAAATTAACAATGTTTAAAAAAGAAAATTAAAACAAATATTATATTAAGAAATTACTTAAACTTTTTCCTAATGAATTTTTTTCTCCATCTATAAAACTTAAAGTTTCTTTTAACTATATACATAGTAGGGGTTAAATTTTTGTAATTTAAAGCTTAGGAAGTTTTGTAACAAAAGAAAAACACAGATAAAACTTTTCCGACTTATGTATTAAAATACACTTAAAAAGACACAAAGATTGTAGGAATTTGCACAAAAACCAACTTAAAATAACAAGAAACATATTTGATTTTATCTATATGTATTTAAAAGTGCTTTAGGTTATTTTTATAGAATAATTTAACTATGACTTTATTCATAGTTCTTCTGTATTAGATTGATTGAGATTCCTTTTTTTAGTTCTACTTCTGTTTGTGTAAAGTTTTTAATAAAATACCAAATAATATTATAAAAGAGGATTAATTTTATTTGCATTTGTCTTAAAGGTTTACAAATGCAAATTTTAATGGTGTTTTCTACAAATGGTTTTCATTTAATTATCATGTAATAATTTATCAAAGAGCATTAAGTATTAATGTATGTCATAAATATACACATTTCTTCAAACTGCCAGAGAAAAAAGGAATGTAAAGGGGAAAATAATTTTTGTGCAACTTTCAAATCATTTCCTTTTTTTTAATAATTTTACACATTGATAAAGACAGGGTTGATGATGGCTTTGTAATGAAATGTAATATTTTTCTTTTTCCAAATATTTTTCTGCATTATTCAATGATTACACAATCGTTATTTCAATCCACTAATATCACGTATTTGTAGTACTTTCGAAAATTACAAACGTGTTAAGAAACGGAAGTTGTAAATTAAGTCTAGGAAATATATTTACTTACATACAAATACATATGTATGTGGCATATGTATTTATGCTCAATAGAATTTTAAGAACTGTTATTCTCTTTTATAAATATTTTATCAAAAGATGGTGTAAATAACTGTCAGTAAAAATATTTTTAGAAGATAATAACCAACCAACGTGACTTTTGGTTTAAAAATATTTGATATAAAAATATTATTACGCATTTAGTTTTTTTTTTATATCTGTGATATAAAAAATATATTATTTTCATAGATATTCTTGACATTTTCCCCAAAAATTTTTTAAATGTTTTTTTCCGCAAAATGTAATTTTCGCCCTTTCGAAAAAAAAATTTTAACAATATTTCCAAAGAAACACAGAATTGATGCAAATAGTTCTCTCTGGTAATATTTGATTCAGCAGAAATATTTATATAAGGCTAATAAATAATCGAATAAAGGTATCACTATTTTACAAAAGTGTAACGAAAATTCGCTTAAAAATCAATCACTTCAGTTTTTAAATATTTCTATCGTTCACCTCCTTTTAAATTTAATACACACACACACACACAACATGTATATTAACATGAAAACCTACAACACCTACACATTTATGTATGTATAAAAGTTTGTCTGTGTAAATGAACACGACATATAAAAAGTAAAAACACAGATTGATTTTCATCACACGTTGATATCATCAGGAGCACGTAGTGATTATTTTCGGTAAAGCTCTAATTGTACAAAGCAAATCAGTGACTCAAAGTCAACAACAACAAAAGCTAAGTAAAACAAAAAAAAACTGCAAAAGAATTCAAGCAACCTTATGAGGAGGGAGAAGAAGGAAAATTGAAAATCTACAAACTCTATCTACCATCAAAATATACTTTTTTCTTTTAATATGAGTTTGTATTTAACACTCAAGACGGGAAAAATGTTTTTTTTTCAATTTTCTAATGATTTTTTTTTTTTTTTGTAATTACTTTAAGCATATGCATGCCAACAACCTACGTCAAAATAATAAAACTTTATTTGTTTGAAAGCTCTGATAACGCTCCGAATTTGTAATACTTGCTTCATTAATCTAATTTACTTTCTTTTTAGTATGAATTTTCTTTAATATTGCAGTAAAAAATTGTAGTTAGTCGCAAAAAGCGTTATAGACACAAAGTTAATCCTGTAGGCTTATTATAGTAAATGGATTTATCGGCGCTAATCTGGAACGAGTGTGAAATCTATTTTCATAAAAATAAAAAAATGTGTTACAATAACATCGATTTGCCATTTACATACGTATGTATTTTAAGCTTATAGTGATAGTGGTCACATCCACAACTGCACATGACAATAAGTATTTGTTTTACTCGTGCAAAAAGCCAATCCTTGTCAGATGGAAACAGTACGATTTTTAGTTCTTTTAAAAAAACAAGAAACTTTTAACGCTAACAGTTTTCTAAACGAAAACCCCTAAAATGTTTCAAAAACGGAAATTAATGTTGTCTTTGAATCGACAATAACGCTGCAAAATTTTTCGACATTCTTTTCAAAAATTATTTTCCACTGTTTTCAGTTTTAATCATATTATAGTTCTAAGATTTAAAATACTAATATTTGCATAAGAACATTGGTTTTTTTATTAAAAATAATTTAATCTGCTTTTTTATAACTTTACAGCAAATGCTTAACAACACATAGTGGAGAGAAAGAAGTGACGTTTTAGTCTTTGATACCCAAAGCAAAACTTTCTTTCTTTTGTTGGTTGGTGTAGAGTGTTTTTTAATAGTATAGTACACAAATACAAGCCCAGCATGAACAAAATAATATAAAATTTCTATTTGATGATGACAATTATGATAACATTAAACCACCACCCCCTATTTCCACCTCAAAAAATATAACTTATTATTTGCAAATAGCAAATACATATACATTAATGAAAAATAAGAAAAAATGACAATGCTTCATTTGATCCATGTGTAATTTATAAAAACCATTAAAAGAAATGCTAAAGCCATATGTATGCTAAATGAATACAAATGTTTAATTTATTTAATTTACAGTTACATACACTCCCTCACATTCAAACACAATTACACATTAACGAAGTTGTACTATATTTATGCAATACTTGTACGTAGTGGTATGAAATTGTATACAATTTTGCTTTCAAAGTAATCAGCGTATAGGTTTGATGACAACAACACCATTAGTTGTAATCTTAATAAGATCTCTGTCGATGATGGCAACGAATGTCAAAACAACAATTTACACATTAATTTCCATTCGTACAGCAGAAACAGAAAGTCATTTTTTAGAAACAAATAATGTTTGTGGTCAAGTAATGAAAAATACACCCCGCAAGGCAACATAAATGTAAAACAGGAATATCTCAGATAGATCTTAAATAAATATCCATAAAAGAAAAGTCTAAGACATTCCTTTAAAATAGCGTTTTTGTTAAAACTTTTGTTGTTTTAAGGTGATGTTTTTTGTAGCAAATTAATACTTTTAAGGAAAAGACGATTACAAAATTTACATTAAAAAGCTATTATGCTTCGTTTTGCTTTGTCAAGTGTTTCTTGAGCAAAATATTATCAACATCTTTTATCGACGATATCTGTACAGAAAATTCATAAAAGGCAAAACATGTTTTTACTTTTTCATTTCTACGTTTTCTTTTAAGATGAACTATTCAATGACTTTACTAATTTAAATAGGCAATGTTTGCGGGTCAGTCCCTCTGTCTGTTCATTTAAACTTTGTAATCAAAGTGCAGTTTTTGCGAATCAATCCAGGACATCAGTAAGCAGCCACATGTTTCTGTTACGAAATAATTCTTATTTAGCAAATCGCAATTCGTGCGTTAATTAGCGTTATCCCATTGACAATTTAAAAAAATTACAAAAGCTCCTTTGCAAAGTTGGCCAAATTTTTTTTGGTATATATATACGAGTACATAAGTATGTATGTATTTCCAAATATTTTATATATATATATATATATAGATATGTATGTATGGTCGTTCGTAAATTATTATGTTCTATATGACAGAAATGTTTTTTTGGGAAATCCATGTTAAAGTTTAATTGTCAATTACAAAAAACTGAACCAAAAATATCGCGAACATACATATTTACCAAAGAAAGTTCTATAGTTTGTGGTTTTTATTATTTTTTATTCATATTAAACACAATAGATGACGAAGCTTTTAACTAAAGTGTAGTATAGCACAAAGTCAATGTCTCATATTTCCAACACTATAAATGATAACAAAAAACTGATTACACAGATCGACATATCTCAAAAAGTTTGCCAACAAATCGGTCTTATCTCAATTTTTGCTATTTTGCGGTATAGAACACAATAATTTACAAACGACTATAAATATATGTGTGTACATATTTCAATGATTTGTATATTTATTTTATTTATTTTCCCTAATAAATTAAACTAAATTATTATACCCTTCACACATGTGGCAAGGGTATATATAGGTTTGTCATTCCGTTTGTAATTTCTACAATATTCATTTGCGACCCCATAAAGCATATTTTTTCTGGATCCCTATAGAGAGGGAAGTCGATTTAGCCATGTCCGTCTGTCCGTGTGTTGGTTGAAATCAAGTTTTCGTAGCTCCCATAGGTCACTTAGGGTTGTATGTGGCATCAAACTTTTGGAAATACTTTCGAGAAAGTCGGTATTGAAAATTAGCAAGATCCATTAATAACCGACTGAGATAAAAGCAAAAAAACTACTGCCTCTTTTCCTTTTTTTTTACACAAAAAAAATATTGTTTTGCAGCTTTGAGATAAACTGAAGATATATTTGAAAAAATTGGACCATTTGCCCAAATGGGCCACATATCGTGAAGGTTATATAAGATTTCGCTTAGCCAAATATAGTGCTCTTACTTGTTTTTTAATAATCTTACTCCCGATTTTAAGTTCCGGCCAATATTCACATCAAAATAAAGACGTTCATCTTATATGTTATTATCATTATTTCGCGGAACTACTTCAACTGTCATTTTTCGTCAAAAACGAACATGAACTGTTATTTGTTCAAAGTACATACAACCTACAATAACTAAATATAAACGATACTTAGTCGTATGTAAACGCTAACTAAATCATTTTTACCAACGAATTTCATTTTATGTGCTTTATATTTTTTTAATTATACTTTAAAAACTATATTAAATTTAACAGAACGAAAGTTTAGCTTCACAAAGAAATAAATTTGAGATTTTTTGTCTTTTAGTTTTAATTTTACTCCAGTGTCTTGTTTTTTTTAATAAATGGAAAATCGGAGAGCTCTTCACTTAATGTAGCCTTAAGGCTTATACATACATATGTACGTGAACATGTTAGTGACCATAAAAACTAATTTATCTGCAAATAAGTTTAATGTATGAGGGTGTATATTTGTTAGTAAATTAGTATGAGAATATAAAGGTGTGTATGTGGAAAATGATATGAATATGTGTAGTGACACTGATATAAGAGTTATATTATGTGCTTTTGTATACGTGCGTATATGTACTAGAATATATCCACCAGATACAATTAGGCATGTGCTATAGACACCTACACATACACACAAATTCAAAGATAAAGGACCCAACTACTGCTATTACACTAACGAACAAAACACAATAATATTTGCACGTACATTTTTGCAATGTATTTTGTTGTTATTAATAAAATTGTGATGGTATAAACGGTAGTAGGCATGTGGCTAAACTTTGTCAAATACAGAACTTTACACACACACACACACAAACACACATATATTCATCCATATAGATACACTAACTTATTTTTCAAAATGTTGCATCTATGTATATCGACATGATAGTATGAATGTATGAGTGTTGGTCGGATGACTGGCTGGTATGATTTTGTGTATGTTTCAATTTCTATGAAAATCAAAAATCAGCCACAAGGCAATTGGATATAATTTCTAATTATTCGCTTGAGCGCAAATAACTAACAGACCAATATACATGTATACATATGTACAAACATATTTATACATCGGCCTGCATTAAAATATCTCTTTATTGTTCATATGTGTATAGAAACTAAAAACACTACGAAAAAACTAAAGCTGTAGAATTTTAACTATTTTTAAATACGTTGTTTGCATATAGCAAAAAGTAAATTAAATTTTATTAAAACAGGGTGCTAAAAACGTAAAAGACTCTATTTTATCTTTATATTATTTAAAGGTTTTTTTGTATATATGTAAATGTGATAGGATTTTTAATATAAATAAATTTAATGGTAATCTTAAAAGCCTTTTAATAAAATTAAATAAAATTCCAAACAAAAACTTTAATTTTTTCGAATTCACAAAATTAAATTAAATAAACTTAAAGTTTTTATATTCTGAGTTCCGCTAAGTTGTTTCCATACTTAATTTTTTTTTCAAAACAAATTTGAAATTCAATAAATTTAAGAAGACATCCACAGTGCCACATGCTGTTACATTCGAATGTGTGTTTGTCTACTTGCTTTTTGTATGTGAGTTTATATAGTATGTTTAGTATTCATTATTTTTGAAAATTAAAAGTTTCTTTTAGTGAGATTTTGTAGCCAAATCTAACAAGTGGACGTTTGAGAGTAACAAAAAAAACTGAAATAATTTGTCTTAAGGGTAATTTTGTAGACAAAAGTCCTTTTGGCATCATTTTATTCATATGAGGGTATATCTAAAACTGTGTGTATTTGTCTCCACATGAATGGCACCAGTTGTTTTTTAGTGGTCCCTTTTTATTTGTGTTTTGTCTTACTATATTTTTCTTATACTGCTTTATCCAACTGTCGATAGTTATTATTGTTGTCGGCCATTTTTCTTTAACACAACTACAAACTAAACCAAGACTGCATGCATGTTCATGTTTGTTTGAAAAATTTTAGGAGGTTGAAGAGGTTTCCGTTATAGACTTAACTCAAATAATTCTATTAAATTACAAGCTACAGCTGCATATTGCTTGAAGGACACAGCATGTGAATGCAATTACGTATTTGTAGGTACATACATATGTATGTGTTTGCTTTAAATTTTTGGCTGACAATTGTTTGCAATATGCTGTTGTGTTGAATTAAAATTATTTTTCTTACTCAAAAAGTTTACTTACAGCTTTTAACCTCGTTTAGCTTCTTTTTTGTTTGTATATGAGCGACATTTATAAATGTGTGTGGAAGGTTCAAAAAAATATCGCTGCCTAATTATCTTTAAACGTGAAATCAATTAAATACACCCATATTGTTAATTACATATGTTTAAAATAGACAATTTTAGCATTTTTCTTATCAAAATGTTTAAGTATTTCAAAGCTGAGTATCTGCGAGTTTCATTAAATACATTTTATTCTTCTTTATAAAGGACAAGTATTTTAATAGATATGTACATACATATGTACATTTAAAAAGTGAACTGTTGACAGTTAAGTTCAATACGTGGTGTGTATGTATCTTGGCAGTGAACATAATTAAGGAAAAAGACTTCTTTTTCCCCCCACGAAAAAAAAATTTCGAATAAAAAATAATTCAATAAATATTTGTCGTATAATCGATTATTTTATAAACTATTTTTTTTGTAATATTTTGTTTCAAATTATATTAAAAAAGTTGTACAACTTATTTTATATGTATATCACTATAATCCAATAATTGACTTTTTTTAATAAAGAAAATAAAATTCTGCAGCAACATTATACAATAATACCATCAGATATTAACAAATTAAGTTATAAAGCAATATTTTTAAGCCTTGTTTTGGGGAAAAATAATAAAATCTGCTATTTTTGTTATAATTAAAAAAACATTATGGCGTTATTTTATTTAATTCTCATTTCATTTATTTTAAATTTGTATTCAAAAGCTATTATTCCCAAAGTAGAACTAAATAAATAGTAAAAAATAAAAAGAACTCTTATAATCATCCTTCTATTGTTTAGTATTGAATTCCCTGAATTATGTCTTTGACTGCTCATTCTCGTGTTCCTATCTCATTTCGAAAGATTAAATTTATTCAAACTAAATACGAAAAAAAGACATTGTTGCTCGCTTTTGCAGTGATTATTTTTTATCAACAACGGAATTTCATTTCAATATGGATGAATAATATTTTGTTTCATCATTATCTTGTGCTTTGTTTCATTTGCAAGTTGTTTCGTTACCAGCGATAGTTTATTTAATATTTACTTTTATTTGCTTTACGTTTTATTTCTATTTTATAACATAGCTTTTTGTATTCTTCGTAATCGCTTCGTTATATTCCCCTTTACAGTGTTTTTCAATCTTTCCATTTAAATGGAAACGACAAAAAAATGTTTGTATATTTTTATTGTTTTCTGTCAATTGAAGTTGTGATTTTTCCAATTTGATAAACAGCAATTCAACTGTGATACTTTCACAAATAATTCACAAAATCACAATAACTATAGCAAAAATAAAAAAAATTAATATGAACATACAAAAAAAAATGTTAAATAAAAATAAAACAAAAATGTCACACTGCACAGTGGTACAAAAGACAAATACTTTTAATTCAAACAGTTACTCAAAATTAAGTCAAATTCATCAAAAAAAGAAATTTTTCTGTATCAACATAACTATTAAGGAATATGACCTATCGTGGTGCTATGTCTCACTCAATGGCTTTCGGGACTATAGAAGAAAGTGGTGTACGACCAGAAGAAGATAAAGGATACTTGAAATAGCAATATTCGCCACTAAAGCGATTTTTAATGCATTAGCTCAGAATATCACAAACCGCATTGATATTTTTTGATGTTAACGTGAATCGTGCACCATACCAACTACAATGCACAACCCTAAGCAAAATGATTGTTGATCAAATTGTTTCCAGCTTCTACGCAGGCACAATATCGATCATTTATTTTATTAATAGCTGTAGCTGTAAAGTAAAAAAAAAGTTTTAAAATGATTTAAGTTGATGTATAAAAAGATGAATTTTATAACCTCATTGTAAAGCGTGATCTTTAAACTATGACTATAGTTAAAATAAAAATTTAACTGGTCGGTAAGAAATAACTGACCTATTTTCAAACAAATTTATTTAAATGCCACTGTGCACTATGCATTAAAAGTATTTTGTGCAAAAATTTAACCACACAATGTCAGGTTTAAAATTCCACATACATACATATATGTGTGTATGTACAAACAAATATTTATTCACGTATGTATATAAGAGTATGTCCCTCTGTATGTATATATATGTGTGTGTGTGTGTGTGTGCACTTGTATCCGTGTTAATGCTACTGTTGTTATGTTTGTGTGTGTATTTCTGGGTACTATTGTTTATTTTTATATACACATGTATATGTTTGTGTTTATTTAGCTGAAATAAAGGAGGAAGAAAGATGAAAAAGCAACAAGAAAAATGATTTACATTTCATTTTATATGTTACTTCTACTCCTTCTTTTAGTTCATTCTCGGGTTACCATGAGATTTTGCCAAATAATTCTATTATTTAAGGTTGAATGTATCAATAGATACTTTTTGCATAATTTATTTCGATTTTTGGCAATTACATAAATGTTATATACACAAAAAAAAGTTATCTCAACAAACAACAAGCCCGAGAATAGTTCTGTGTTTATGTAAGTATTTAATTATGTGTGTTCACATTTACATTAACACAATGAAATAGTCGAGACAGTGTTGGTTGCTGAGTTTCTAAGTAAACCAAAAATAAAATTTCTAAGAAATTTTAAAATGAACTTAACCCAGAATAAAATCAAAAATAATTGTCTTAAAACATATTAAAGTTCGTAATGAAAAAAAAACATTTATTAAAAAATTCAAAAACGGTTAATTTATAAAAAATTTTAAAATTTATTGAAGTTTGATAAAACGAAAATCGTGAACAAAATTTGTTTTATAAAGCTCTAATAAACGTTTAATAAGTATACATTTAAATTATTAGTACTAAATTTTGTTTCAAACTTAATGTTCTGGGAAAATACATATATTTCCCTTTTTTGCTTTTCAAACTAAATCATTATTTCATAGTTTTTCTTCTATTTTTTGCTTCAGAGCAATTGTCACGTTATAATGATGATGTTGACGATTACAACTTTAATGGCAGATAAAATATCCAAAAAGACTAAAAGATGACAACAGAAAGTTGTTGTTAAGCACAAGAAACCAACCTGGCAGTTGACATAATAAAACATCAAGAAACATTTGCTAAACACCATGGATTTTTAGTGAAAAAAAATAAATACTTTAAGATAACCTGCAACAACAATAAAAATTGCAACAAACTACAATTATTAACTATGTACACACTCAAACACTCGTTGTCACAAACATGTCAACATTTATTCTTAAAAAAAATACATACATACATAGATATGTATATATTTTTCTCTCATTACACTTCTAGAGTGGAACGCAGTTTTTGTATTTTTTACAAGTATTTATTTGTGTGTTTGTATGTGATGTTCGCTTATAATGATGCAGAATAATATTGCAGCAATTTATAATATTTTTCAGGCCATTATGTGAAGAACTGGTGCGTGTTTAAGTATTGCTGTACAAAAATAGAAATAGACTTAACGATGTTTCGGATGAACAGCAAACAAAGTGTAAAGTGGTGGAGAAGTATCCAACTAGCAGAGTACGAAGACATCAAGATGGCAGGCAGAAAAAATAAGAAACTTAAAAGATTCAAACAGACCAAATAGGTAGAATCGCACAAATTTTGCAAACACATGCGATTTCTTCATATAAAATTGTTAACATTTTTTGTGTTGTAGATCTAAATTCCTTCAAAGAAATCCAAATAGAGTTTAGCAGAAAGGAAATTGGTAACAATCTCCTTTAAAGTTTAAAGCAGTGTGTTTACAAAAGAAAGAAGTTCAACTTGTTTAGCAATCTATTCTTTTATCGTCATACTAATTGTGGTATACCAGTTCTTTTCAAAGTACCTATACTTTGCTGTTGTAACCAGTTTGTAACTTTACTTACTGCCAAAGCTTCTTTATGAAAAACTCTACTGAGATCCAGAAACTTTTTGAGCGTAAGACATACTATTGACACGTATTGAGACGTCCATGAAACAAAATATAATATTATTAAAATACGATTTGAAGGATGAAGTTTAATTTTGAAGGATGAAGCTTAATTTTAAAAGAGCTGACGATAATTGACTTTAATCAAATAAATTTTATATTGTCCTTAGATATAACAATTATACATATATGTATACTAAATTTCGTTTAAATAAATACTTTAACCACAAAGATTAAATAAACAAGCAGAGGATCGTCTCTGATTTGTCTTAGATAGTGATTTTAATAATATCCTTTCCACATGTAGAAGAGAAAGGTAAAACACATTACTTTTTTAAACAAATTAATTCTTTAGCTATAGATTCTTAAAACAATTATTTTAAATTCAAATACCAAACATTAACGTTCTACTCGCTTAACATCTTCAGCTAATTTCTAAATTGGAGTGTTAAAGACAAAAATAAAAAATAAGAAGAAGAAAAAAAACCTTATGTAAAGAGTGTTTGTTTCACAAGCACTTTCCATCAAACATGTTGTGACAACATTAAGTGACATTTGAATAAAGCACACACCCACTCTGATGCATACTCGTACACACACAAGCAAACATTTGTCTACTTTTGGCAAACATTAAAAAGATAAACTGCCACACCAACGTGTGATGTGCTTAGATTGAAAGAAACATAAGTGTTGTAGAGGCAGCAGAAAAAAAAAGGAAAAAAAAGAAAAGAAATGTAAACCCTCGTTTAAAGTTCACACTTAAAGAGTATCTCTCGTTTCGAATAGAAAACAGCTCGCCTAAATTAAAAAGAAAACAACAATAAAAAGTTCAACATAAACAAACAAAACAATGCACTGGAAGCAAACAATACAAGAGCACTTAACCGAGGTGCTCTAAAGCGGTATGAGTGTAAGCAATACTCATCAAATACACTTCATAAAATTAAATATTTATAAGTGTTTGTATGTATACAAGTATATGATGGCCGAAAGATAAACCCAGCTTGCCAGTTGTTAATTTTTTATTTTAATTTAGCTAAAAGAGGGGCAGGTATTCACACCCTCTCTGCGGGTTTTTGTATAAGAAAAGGTGTACACTGGAACCTGTATAAAGTGAAAACCAAAGAACCTGTCTTATCTATTCTGCAAACCGTGTTGCAACAATTCAACGTTTGTTTGTTAATGGTAAACAAAAGTACACTTACAGTTGGCAATCTGAACTGTGGGGGATATAAAATTGGCTGTCAAAACAAACGTTTATTTACAAGTCAAACGTGTATTTGGTAGTCAAATTAAAACCGTTTTTTTTTTATTTTAACAAATAAATTAATACAGTTTTCTACTAAACAAAAGTTGCCTGTGCTTCTTTAAAAAAGAAAATATTTCCAGAAAAAAATATTTTTATTAAAAGCGTAAAGCCTATAGTACACGAAATGTAAAAAGCAACATGCGCATGTGTCTCTGACGTCACGAAAATGTTTAGCATATCGGTAACATTTTTAAAATGAGTTGTAGGGGCTACATGCGGTAAGATTTTCATTGTACACGAAATATAACTGGGTGTTTTTAAAGCTAGAAAGTAAAAGTACACGATATGTAGCAAATGTCGCTTCATGATAACGACAAAATTACGTCAGAGTCACATGCGCATGTTGCTTTTAACATGTCGTGTACTATAGGCTTAAGAAGGTGTTTCTTTTGATCCAAAATGAAATAATTTGTTAGGGAAACTTTTTCATTTAATGAGGTTTTATATCAGAAACTGTTTAACACACAAAAAATTCACTAAAAAATATAAATATTTACTGCCTGGTCCACAAACTGCGAACGATATTTTCTTTCGAATAAATATATTTCAAACGAAAACGAATTTAAACTTGAAAATATTGTTCGCATTTTGGTGGCCAGACAATTTTAAAAATATTTTTTTTTCTTTCTGCTTATAATAATAAACGCTGGAGCTTAAAAAAAAAAGTGTGTAAAACCAACTATGGTCACCTGCAGCACTAGATACTCTATTTAGGGAAAAATGGACTAGTATTATATATTTTATAAGTATGTATGTATGTGTATATAGTATATGTGGGTGTTAGCCTGAGAAAAAATTTAAGAGGCTATTAAAATGCGATTTGTGTATCTGTCGTTATTTCTATACAAGCAACAACCAAACGATGCATTGTATCATCTTATGTTTGCATTTTCATTTTATTTCATGTTGTTATCATTTTTTTATTTCTCTATCTAATGCGCGGTTAAAAAGTGAATGTAACCTTTGTATTGTCACCTTTACTACCACTTCTCTCGTTGTAGCGTTCACCTCGCATTTTATAGATATAAATTGTAAACTGCTTCTCCCTGTTGCAAATATAATTCATTCAGCACAAGGAAACTTTGTCATCAAAAGTCATCTTTAATTTGAACTTAACATTGTAGAATCGCCGGTAAAAGAGGGAAGGTAGTTTGAATTACTTTGAACTTTCCTGCTTTCATGCTTATTTTTTAAATGTTATTTCTAGTGGCCTTCAAGTAATGTATTCTATGTTTTAAAAAAAAATTTAAATAGTTTTTAGTTACATGAAATACGAGTGTTTTCACTTTTGTATAAAGAATTTTTTTATTTTAATTAGAAACTTGATGACACGAAATAGCAATATTAAGAATATTTACGACACTAATGATGCACAAAAGCAACTTGAAAAGATACATTTATTTTGTTTTAGTGTTCCATTTTAAAAAGACTAACGATTTTCCTTCATATTTAATTAAAATCTTCAATCTCTTTGCCAACATAGTATTTAAGTCTCTAGTTCAAACTAAAAGGTAGGTATCACTGTATCAAATACTCATAAATCAACTTAACAACGTTACTCTTTCCTTA
>NDXZ01002399.1:4168-15953 GCA_003055125.1 Paykullia maculata
CTTTTTTGGCTTATATCTCGGTCAGTTATTAAGAGATTTTACTGGATTTCAATAGCAAACATCTCAGGAGAATTTTTGATTGTTTGATACCAATGACGCGTCTGTACGACATCGAAGGGGCTAAGAAAACTTGATTTCAACAGACGGACGGACAGACAGACAGACGGACATGGCTAAAGCGACTTCCCTAGCTATAAGGATTCAGAATATATATACTTTATGGGGTCATAAATGAATATTGTAGAAATTACAAATGGAATGACAAACTTATATATACCCTTACCACCTTAGGTCAAGGGTATAAAAACATTTTTTTTTCAAATATATTTCTAATAGTAAACAAATGCTGTCTTATTAGGTTGATTACAAACCCTTTATATTAAAAGTTAACACGGATCTCCAAAGCAGAAAAATATATTTTATATCTCCAAAAAAATCAAGATACAAATAATAATGAACAGCAGGTAGTAGTATTATCTGCAAGTGAGTCTTAAGATAATAAAAAGTTTAACTACATATCTTGTCAAAAACTTGTGACCGCTACGGTATTTTTAACAGAGCGGCGGCTGTCATTGTTTCTTCAATGATATATCTGTTGATAAAGAAGTAGTCGATAAGTCAAAAATACGTCGAGAAAGGAAAAAACTACGCTAAGAATTGCTTAAAAACTAAACGCAGCTTGAGTTACCTGCTTTGTACTTTGAAGGACAAAGAGATAAAATGCTTAATATTAAAAAGAAAGGAGCAAAAAGATACCAACGAACATTGATGGAGAAACATATTTATATCAGTGTTAAAGAGCTAGATAGTCTCTCTTTATTGGTTATGTGACTACGGTTCGAGGTGCTTGCAATAATATTGAAGCATCGATAAATGCTTTTGTCACAAAAAATTAAACTTGATGATTTAATGGCTATTGGTTTCGATGGTACGGTCACCAACACGGAACAACTCAATGGCGTAATAGGACTGTTTGAGCAACAGCTTAATCGCCTCCTTGCAGTGGATTATTTGTATGCTTCACTTAAACGAATTATATGGTGTTACCACTAGCCCATCCTTTCGGTAAATTATTAGAAAAAATGACCAGTAACTAACCATTAAAAAAAAAAGAAAGTAAGGATAAATTTAAAGACTTAAAGACGGATCAGTGGAGAATGTTCTGATGATTTGATAAACAGATCTCCAGAAAAAATGCCGATTCCTGATCGGTAACAAGAGTAAATGGAATTTTGCGGCTATATATTTCAAAAATAAATCCATCAAATAAATTAATAAAATTTGCTGAATATTATGTAAAAGTTTCATTCCAATATGTTTTCAAATAAAAACACATCCTACTTGCAATTATGGGTCTGAAAATTGGGTAAAAACTTCGATACCTACCAGCAGAGTTCAAACAAGTATAAGATTCCGTTAATCATCGTTACATCTATTTTGCTCATTCAAAAAAAAATTTGCTTTTGTCTAAAGAAAACAAAACAGTAAGAGAGCTCGCAGCTAGGAAAATTTTGGAAGAACGAAAATCACTTCATATTGGAAATCGACCTCGAGTGTTTGAAGTTCCAAAGATAAATTTTGATGCAGACAGCTATATTGACGTTATAGGTTGGCGACAAAATGTTTTTGATCCGTTACTTCTTCAACGTGTCATTTATCAAGAAATAAACGCAATTGCTTAGTGACGGTGCAGTGAAAACTTAATTTTTTAAAACTTCCATGCGGAAGCGTCTATGCGACAAAAAATCAAGAAATGGTTAAATGTAAGCGGGGCTAGTATCCAGGAAAACTATGCCTTGATTTGATAGACAAGGTTTTGTGACCAAAACATAATTAGTTGAGTTTTGAATGACTTTTATGTAATATGTGCTAATTTTAAATTAATAGTAATATTTTTTTATAAAATACTTAAGTTAAAAAAAATAGTTTTTTCTTAATTTCCGAAACTTTAGACCACATGCGCGGGCTGAAGATATGACTTAATTTAATTTTTTATTCCCAAATATTATTTGTTTAAGCCAAAGACAATATAGTTTTACTATTAAAATGTGGTTGAATATTTCTTCTTTTGTTTTATTCACATAAGTGACCCACGCTAATACATACATACATACATATATAAGGCGCATCAAAGAAAGACTTTTTAAAGAATAAAACGTTAGAATAAATAAAAATGCGGTAACTCTGCTTATTTACTAAGCAACTAAGCCAAAAGTGTTAGCATCATAAAACAAATGTAATGGTCCCACAAACTCAACGATGTTTTTCAAAACAAATTTGATAATATCGTAAACATGTTTCCGGCGTGAGTCTTTCAATCGTCCAATCAATCTAACCTCAAAACAGATGTCACAAAAAACAGTGCTGCTTATATAAAGTTCTTCGCTACTAACGAAAATTCCTTTTAAACAGAAATAAACATACATGCAAACATAGTTTTTATTGAAAACATTTTTTTTATTATTTTTAGTTGGAAGTACGACCATATTTATGTACATATGTGGACAAATCTTACTGTAACAGTGTAAATTGTGCAAGCAGAAGAAATGTAGAATATTGAATAAATTAGAAAACTGCATTGCATTTTTAATCACAACAGGGTTATGTAAGTAAAAATAAAGAATTTATAAAAAACTGCCAATTTTTTTTAATAAACATTATCAGAAATGATCAAAAATGTCTCTAATAGAGAACTAAACAAACAAATTAACATTTAAAAATGAAACAAATATTTAGCATCGGATTTGAAAATAATAGTTCAAACAATGTTGTGTTTTATATTACTACCGATGACGTTCTTTCAAAAGAACCTAAATATGCTTTTAAATTCCTTGCAACTAAAAAAAACTACCACTAAAAAATATATTACTATAGTGACCATCCGTTCTGTATTAAATAGAACAGTATTGTATTTTAGAGCTCTGTTCTGTATAAAATCTTCTTATGTAAAAACGCTTAAAATGTTCTGTACTTTATTTTGAGTACATTATTTGTGCTGTATTTGTTAAACCAAAATAATATTTTTTAAACATGTAAACATATTTTTTGTTATAACATATCGTAAAGTCATACAGTTTAACATATGTATTTATAAGGATGTCCAAAAGGTAGTTAAAGTCATATAGTTTTTTCGCCCATATCTCTGCGGATTTTGGACCAATTAGTAAATTTTTTCAAATGACACGGAAGGCATGTCTTACACATAAATATAACAAACATGTCTGTAGGTTATCCAAAAGCTGCAAAATATAAATTTTTGTGTAAAAAATTAAAAGAAAAAAAATTGTTGTTGTAATTTGTTTTCCAAAACAGCAAAAATGTTGACATTGTTACAGTATTTTTGCAACAACAAATTTAATGTTAATTTTTTAAATCTACCTTGGTGCCATCTGACAATGAGTTGGAATACTAAAATGGGTTCTTTTGCGTGAAGTTCCAATATGGAAAGATGTTTAACCCAGTTTATGTATTACTATAGAAAAAAATTTATTGAACATGTTGAAACTGAATAATTTGATGATCTAGCTTTTGGTAAAAATTACAAATCTTTACAAAAACTAAAAAAGGAATCAGAATAATAAGTCTGCAGAAAAGCGTTAGATAGCAATTTTTATACATTTTAAAGAATTGATCAAATATTCGATAGGGGTATTTTCGGGTTTAAATAACATTTGGACTACTAAAAAAAAACTCAAATAAAAATGGAGGCCATTTTAATAACAAAATTAAACATTAATTTGAATTGTATAAAATTTTAAGATATTTAAAAGAAAATGATAATGTATTCATTTGAAAATAAAAAAGACAGTAATGTTTTTTGTATGTAATATGTAAATATGTGTGAATTTATGTGAATTAAAATATTTTATCATGTCACTCTTAGTCTTGGTTAATACAGACTATAAATTATAGAAATTTAAATGATTAGAGAACACCTTGCCAAAAGCCGAATGAAAGTATAAATTTAGATAGCAAAAAGGTAAAAACTAATAAAACTATTGATTCTTTTTATATAAATAAAATCTATAATTCCAATTATGAAATTGACTTTTTATTGATTGAAAGAAAGTTATAAATTAGAAAATAAGTGATAGGAAAATTGACGATCGTTTTTTCGGCTTTGCATACCGTTCACTAGTTTATTATAAAATTGTGTCTCTTTCTAATTAGTTTAAAATTAAAACCTTCTTATTATGTAAATCACTTCCCCTTTAAATAATTTTTCATTAACTTATGTATTAATAAATATATTTATTTTTAAATGAATATTATAAAATCTTTAGTAACTTTTTTAATAACAATAAAATTTTACGTTAAAAATATTTACTGCTTTTAATTAAGTCGTTTATTTATAATTCAGTTATTTAAAAGCCCCTTTAAAATTATTTATTGTTTGATTGCTTTTTATCTCAAGTTTTTATTGTCTAGCTTTTTGTGGTACAAGTTGTTGTTGTTTTCTTTTAGATAAGATCCGACCAGTATGACATTGATAGTTATAGTTATTAGTATCAAATAATTTTTATAATATGAAAATATTGTCAATTGAAGTTCGTTGATATTAATACTATACAAATAAAAAAAATAATTCTATTTATTAATAGTATACGCCACAATAAAATATATCAATAATTTTATAGGGTTTTTATATATATTTAAATAAAAATAACAGAAGTGCACATCGAAAATATAGGCAAAAATGCAACAACAAATATGTAAATAAAGTAGAAGGAAATGCCAATCAGGACGAGCTTTTATAACACTATTAATGTTATTTAGGTTTTTATAATCAGCTGCGGTTTTATCAGCAGCACTTTTTTGACCGGTACTACTGGTGTTAAATGTAGATATCAACTATTTAACTTAAAATTCCTAAAAAATTAGAAAACGGAACTATTTTTTTTTAATTTTTCATATGTAATTGTGTAAGTAAGAAAATAATTTACTAATAAACGCGATTGTTTTAAGTTAATTATCTCATGTTTTTAAATTGTTTTTCTTGTTATTTGAAGTTTCAAACTAAAAGTTTTATAACTGAATCAATTGATTTCATTGTTTATCGGCACTATAAAAAAAAAATACGATTATGCAATCCATGTGGCACTGTGTCTCTGTGACGCAAACATTTTTTTTATTTCGCTCACAAATATCTATTGCACAAGCTTATAAAGTATATGTGAAAAGGCCACTTTAGAACTTGTATATATTAATACTTTAAAAGCTAGTATATACATACATATGTATAGGTATATAGAATTATGAACTATTTAAAATACCCCAGCTAGCCAAAAGCTGTATAAGACTCCTAGACGAATCTCCTGATGATTATTTGGAGAGTGACAAAAACAAAACAATGTTACATATGTTTTTTATTCAGTTTTGAATGTTTAATTAACGATACTTTCAATAATGTTTTTATTTTCACATACACATGTGGTAAGGGTATATATAGGTTTGTCATTTGTAATTTCTTCAATATTCATTTGCTACCCTATAAAGTATATATATATTCGGGATCCTTATAGATAGGGAAGTCGATTTAGCCATGTCCGTCTGTCCGTCTATCCGTCTGTCCGTGTGTATGTTGAAATCAAGTTTACGTAGCTCCCATAGGTCACCCAGGGTTGTATGTGGTATCAAACTTTTGGAAATACTTTCGAAAAAATCGGTATTGAAAACTGGCAAGATCCATCAATAACCGGCTGAGATTTAAGCAAAAAAAGACGACTGCCTCGTTTATTTTTTAAGTTTTTTTTTTTTATTTGAAATGCAAATACAAATATGTATGTAACTATTAACAGAGTCAAAAATAAGTATTTTGTATTTTTAAAATAAAAAATACTTTTTCATTCAAAGCAATAGAGCTCCGATTTGACTTTTTTAACCAAATACAAGTAATAAAATCAACAAAATTATTTATTTTTTAAATATGTATTTTCAAAATACCTATTTTGTATTTAAATACTTCTGTTTAAAAAGATTTTATATTTTAAATTTTAAATAGAAAAATTTAAAACTTTTTGTGTTTTGAATTTTGTTATTTTAAATACGTTTTTTTCACAACTCTGTATTGTTTTAATATTTTGTTTGTTTATTCTCATTTCACTAAACCTTGCATATAATAAATCTGAAAATCCCGTGCCTATATAAAAAAAAATTAGGCATGGGACTTGTTTAGTCCCAAACGGAATTTTTGTTTGGCATCTCTAACATACAAACATTAATAAAAAAAATGTTTAAATATTAGTCAAAATTTTAATTTAAAAATTATGAATTTATAAATAATTTTTAACATTTAAACATATATAATCAGCTTTAGTTAACGTATAAGAGTTTGAAATATTTACAGAAACACTTTAATTGATAAAGACTATGAAAATATGTAGTTACAAGTATTCAAAAGTCAATTCAGAATTTTAAGTTTTAATTATTTCTTTTTTTTTTAGTTAACGTAAAAGTATTATAAAATTTTAAAAACAAAGATTTCTCAAATTAAAGTAGAAACTTTTAAGTAATATCAAAAAAAAATTGTTTCATTAAAAAATTACGTAGTGAAAATATACTTGAAGAGCGTAGGATCACAAGTCAGTTAGTCATATGACCTATGACGGTTTTTGAGGGTTCTTAGTAGAAACGCGTGCGTACTTGAATTTATTTTTTAGGAATTTTTATTTTTTTCGTTGTTAATTTTTTTGTGAAATTGTTTACTTTTATACCAAAAAAAAAATGTTTTATGATTCTAAACAAAACGCTTAACAGAAAATTAAAAAGCAAGCATTTTTATTGTTAACTATTTTCATATTTTTATTTAAATTAATTTTAATTAAATTGTGTAAAAAAATGTTTTATTATTAAAAATTTTTTTTTAATATATACATACATATGTATGAAAATAATCATTCTCTCCGTGGTAAAGTTTAAACAAAAATAATATATTAAAATTATGTTTTCTAGCCAATTTTTATATTGCTTTTAAAATTTTTTTAATGGTAAGAACAATTTTTTTGTACTATTGATAATAGTTTAAGTTTTAGTTGCAACAAAAGAATAAATTCATACCTACATACTTAATATATTAAAAAACATATGTAGTTTTTGTCATACTTACATAAAAATCTATTTTATTTTAATATTATTTGTAGTTGTCCAACGGAAAGTTATTTAGAAATGTTGTTTTACATCACACCCATTTACATAAATATACATATGTATGTAGGTACATATGTTTGTATACATACATATGTATATGCACAGATATTTTTACCAAATGTGCTTTTGTTTGGTTATATGGCACTCTGTTCTAGTATAAAATTAAAGATAACAAAAAAATTTACAAAAAAAAAATCATTTATCATAAAATAAGTTGTTTATTATTTTATTATTATCAATTTAATTGATGTCATTTAAACTCTCTTGGTAACACTTGAAGTATATATATATATATATATATATGTACTTTTTTATTTGTTATACTTTTTATATTATTTGTGTATTAAGAACAAGAAGTTTGGTGACAACAAATTAAACAAAACAAACAAAAACTTGTAACAAAAAATACTTGTATAAGGCCATGTTTAATAATCATTTTTTTAGGATTTCTAGCTGTCTAACTCCGTATATGTATAAAAAAGTAATTTTTTTTAAAATTAATTTAACATGTCAAACTCCATATATAAACAAACATATGCATGTATGTTGGTATAAAAAATTAAACAAAAACTACTCTTTTAAATATGTAATATAACCTTGTATCGTGTAAATAGATCATTTAAGAATAAAAAATTGTTTTATTCTCAGAATGTTATGCTGCTTTACTGCTGTGATCGGTGGAGCTCAGTTTAGCTTTAGTATTTAGTAAATAAATAAATACTATTTACTGTCAATGTATGTATGCTTCAGTGTTGCCACTAAAAATCTTAGAAAATAATTATGTAGGTATAAATTATTATATTATGGAGGTTTTATGAAAAATCAAAAAGGATTTTGTCAGTCCATGTTTAACATCAAGAAACATTTAACTTAGACACAACTAACAAAATAACAAAATATATGTACATATGTGTGTGTATGAACGTATAAATACATATGTATATCCATCCCACTATTCTGTAATTAAACAATCGAAATTGTCACTACATTGTTATTATAAATATTTATTTTTAAGAGTAAAGCTACAGTCACATTTGTCAAATATTTGCCCAAAGAAACGTAACTACTATTTATATCAAAAATCGTTTAAAGCTGTTTGGTCTTAAAAAAGTTTTTGGGAAGACAATGTTTGCTAAAGATACATTTCTAAATAAATAAAACAATTAAATAATAAACGTTTTAGTTGTCACGTCTTTTCCGTTAAATATTTTACTTATGTAACTATAGCAACACAATTCTTAAAGACGCAACAAACCAAAACAAGCTTGCTTGCCCTTTAAGAGATAAGGGCAAAGACACGGGATACGTTTTTATATCAAGATCTACTTTGTAACTAAAAATTACGATAACAAAGTCAAAAGCAATGAAAATAAATAGGTATGCAGAGGGTTGAAAAGTAACGCTGCATAGGTGTAACAGCAAATATAAGCAAATGGTATCACTGGCATGTTCGCATACAAAAGTGGGGGTTTATATGTACATATGTATGTATGTATGTATGTAAATAGCTGTGTAATATAAATAAATAAATACACTGTAGTTTGTTTTATTTTTGTTTTGTTGTGTTTTTTTTCCTCTCTTTAAATAGTAATCGCACAAAAACTATGAATTAATCGTACACACAAATATTGACATTAATAACATAAAAAGCCTACAACAGCAATAATTAATTACACATATTATAAATTAATTTAAATATCTATCCATATTTAACACTTAAAAACAATTGGTTTTTTTGTTTGTTTTGTTTATTTTTTACTTATGATCAATGCGTACAATTTCTTTTAAACGTTGTTCTTGTGTAGTTGTGAACTTTAAACCATTTCATTCATAAAGGATTTACGACGTCATTATATTTTTATTATTAATTTTTAAACTGGAGTATAAGTAATATTTTTTTTTAAAACTTTTAATCAAAACACACACATATTTTTGTAATTTAAAATAAAATAAAAAAATGTAAAAAAAAACTTGTAGATACGAATATAAACAATAACAACCACTATGTACGTTTGTACTTATAAACACCAACGGCAATTTACTTCCCACTTGCTGAATTTCTCACGCACAACTAACGTGTTAACAGCTGCGAGTAGTATATTTACAAAAAGCTTTTTGTCTAAAGTTTTAGCTTGTTCGATTAAGGTGACCAGATGCTTACTAGTGTACATACTAACAGTATAGCCTCACTCAACGCACCAACAGCTAAATATAAACAAGAGCAGCAAGCGATTCTCATGCCCATACAGTTGATATGAAGCAAACCGAAATGACGCGATGGTAACGCTACACGGTTAAAAAAGTGAAGTTGACTGTAGAACGCAAAGCTGCCATTTGTTTTTTAACGCGTAGTTAAATTCTAGACAAATAGACGTATATTGTTCATACATATGTGTAAAAATTAAAAACGTTTTTATGTGTGTATGTTTGTGTTTTATAGCTGGCCACTGCTATTGGACCGATTTTTTTGAAACTTTTACAGCATGTTAATAATAGTCCGGAAGGAACAATATGCTTAAATTTGTTGGGAGATTTTGGATGCCACGTATCACCTATACATATATGTATGTAAAAGAGTAACGCCATAGATTAACTAACTGTCTAATTCATTATCGTACAGCACAAGCACATAAGCAAAGGAAAATTATATTTGAACTGTGGGTACCCCTTCCCATGTGCGGATCTATTATTAAGGGATTTTTTGCAATTTAATATTCAATAACGATAACCTTATATCTGCTAAACTAAACAAGATACAAACAAAATTAAAAAGTATTCTATTTAACTAGAAGGGGAGAAATAAAGGAAAACATTTATATTTTGATACTTTTTGGTACTCTACATATGTAGTTTAACAATTTAAATGTATAAGGGATAAAAACTGTACTACATAAGTGTTTGAACATTTTTTAAAACAAAAAAGTTTTTGAACTTTGATATACATACATAATTCGTCAAAAGGTTTATATTAGCATCTACCATTACACTAACATCAAAATGATATAAAAATTATGATACTAAAATGGTGATGAAAAAAAACTAAAAACAGGAAAATGCTATTAGCAGTAAAATATTGGGTCAATTTGGATTTAGTTTGAAACACGGGTAAACATGATGTAGTCCAACTTGAAAAACACTAATAGTGAGGTAAAAATTGGGAAAATTTCGGGTAGACTGGTTTGGTACTTTTCAAAAAATATTAATACTTTTGCAAACATAATAGATTTTTTCAGTTTAAATTTTGTGTATTAATCTATTGATCTTGAAAGAAATATAACGGTATTCGTGTAATCTGCTAACTGCCTCTTATACCTTTTAAACTTTAACCCCCATATTAATAAACAATTTTTATATCAAAGGATCAAAGCTTTTCAAACCAAATTTTGTATGAAAATTTTGTTCAATAAACCTTCAATAAATTTAAAAATTTATTATGAATATAAGGGAAAATATTTAAGAGCTCCTAAAATATATATCAAAATATGTACGGAAAACTGTGATACGAAGTTTAAGCAGCAGTTTTAGGGCTTAAATTGCCTGCTTAATATACGTTGCAGAGCAAACAGGGTTATTATGATGGTTTTTTTTTTTGTTTAACGTTTTCTATACAAAAACATTTAACCATATTGTTTTAGGAAAAAAACCTGAAAACTTTAAAATGAAATTATTTGAAACAAAAAGAGGGAAGAATAATTTACAAAAAAATCTGTTAATATATTTTAATATGTATATTCAAACATAAGTTTCAGCTTTTAAAAAAAAAATATGACTAAAAGAAAAAGATTTACATAGTGTATTTAGGAGGTGCGTTCGTTTAATATTGTTGATAAATGCAAACAATTTAAGAGTTGCTAAAGTTACTAACTTAAACGAATACCTTCAATATCATATAGGGGGCAAAAATTTACTTTTTTAACTTTTAGGTACTTTTTTACATATTTTAAGTTTATGAATCTAGATATGTGAAAGTAGGTTTTATTGATTAAAACAGGAAAACATATATGTATGCAGGGAGGCGAGAAAGTAATTATACCCGTCTGTTGAAATCAACTTTTCTCAGCCGCCGATGTCGTACGGACACGTTATTGGTATCAAACGATCAAATTTTTCCGAGATTTTTGCTATTGAAAATCACCAAAATCCGATAATTAACGAGGTATAAGGAAAAAATTTATTATATTTGTGTGTGAGAAATTTCAAAAAAATAAAAAACAAATTTCGAGATATAAGTAAAACAAAGTTTTCAAGATCTAGGCAAAAAAACATTTTTTTAAACAAAAATTATTATATTTGTGTGTAAAACATACCTTTTGGGAAATTTTTAAAGGAAAAAATATTTTCGAGATATAAGCAGAAGAAAATTTTTTTTTACACAAAAATTATTATATATACTCACGTATATGATGGATTTCGATTTCGACTCAAAAACGAACTAAAATCGATAAAAGGTGTAATGGGTTTATTTTATTCATTTTTCATTTTTTTTTAAAAATGTATGTCAAAATCCATACATAAAAAATAAAAATTAAACAATTTTATTTTAACTGATATCACCTTATAATAATCTTACCATGGTTTAGATTTTTTGTTTATTAGCTGAGATGTGTTTTTATAACAGAATGACATGGAAATAAACTAA
>NDXZ01002401.1:4668-16222 GCA_003055125.1 Paykullia maculata
TTTTTGGAATATTTAAAAATAATTCACTAATTGGCCCAGAATCAGTAAAGATATAGGCGGAAAACCTTAATGGACTAATATTAATATCATTAATTAATTCGGACATGTAAATACATACGTACATTCATAAGTATACATATACACACATACATTCATAATTAAATACAAGTAGTGAAGGGTATATAATATTTGGCACAGCCAAATATAACGCTCTCACTTGTTTTTTTTTTATTAATTTGTGTTTGATAAAAATAATATTAAATTACCTATTTGCGGCAAATTTTGCATATAAATTATTTTTTTAATTTTAGGAATTTTTTAATAAATTTTCCACATATTAAAACTTTGAAACAAAATTTTTTATTTACTTAACTATTTGCATTTATTTAAATATTATTTGTGAAATAAAATTAAAAATATGTAAAGAAAATAATAAATAATATTTACTATTTATAAGAATTTTATATCCGAATTTTGTTTTGCATATATGTATGCCCTTTTATTAATTTAAAAACTAATTATGATTATTATTCATAGAAAAATTCCCATTCAAAACAAAAAATAATTTCAAAATATTATATTAATGTAATTCTAGAAAAAGGTTTAATAAATTTTTTTTTAAGTGTTAAATAAATTCCCCATTTCGATAAAACAGGAAAGTTTTCTATTAATATTTCATGTATGTAAATTTTTTTGGTTTACCTATATTTTATATTAGAATGTAGTTTACAAATGTATTTATATGTAATTAAAAATTGCTGAATCATAAAACTATAACAAATAGTAAGATGTATATAATATTATTGTTCCTTGTAACATCTTAAAACAAGGAAGAAAGTTATGTTGGGGCAAACCGCACCATATTATACCATACAACAAAAAAGCATTAAAAAAAATTTACAAAATTTAAAAAAAGAAGGTTTATCAATTACGTTCAATAGGTAAGAAGGTTTGTTTTAATTGTTAATAAACTGCTTTTAAGTGAATTTTCTGATTGCAATTCATATGACGGCATTTGGCTGGAAGCTACAGGGTGACGCAAAATTACTGTCATATTGTAAATTGTTAGAAATACAAAATGAGCAATATTTTTACAAACATTTTATTTGAAGGTGTTTATCGCACAATTGCTTGTTGTGAAATAATTCTCTATTTTTCAAAAACATAGACGGTAAAGCACTATGACATTTGAAACCATTTGCAGCACATCCACATAACGATAAACCAAGGCGAATTCATATAAGGTGATTGCAATACTACAACAAATACAACAAACAGCTTAACGCCTTTGTCAAAATTCATATATGAAAATTGTTAACAAACAAGTATATTTGGTATATATTATGTATACAGAAATGTAATCTAATGGTTTTTTTGTTTGTAATTTTTAATTTTTCAAAAATAAAAGCAATTTTATATTAACAAAACAAAGAAAAGTAATCACACTTTGACAAAGGCATTAAAAACTGAACTGGCTTTGCTATAGAGCAAAAAATAATCAGCTGGCGAATTGCAATCACCTTATATAAATTCGACTTGCGATAAACCAACTTATAGAACCAAGGTCGGGTGGGCCTAATATTAATTTAAAAAATCTTTCTGTCGAGTTTTTTTTATGGGATTCAGTTTTAAATATAAAATTTCAATTCCGGTGGAAGCTTCTATGGTGACTAGGCAACATCATAGACCGATTACAACAAAACCCAGATGGTTCTTATATGTATAATCATACATATTTCTTTTGTCTAAGTACATTAACAATTGCGTAATTTAATTACATACGTATGTACATAGTTTATATGGAAAGACAGACATCCCTTATGCGACTCAGAATAATTTCGTTTGGAATACCCCAAGATGGGCTTTTTATTATTAATTAATTTATTTATTTTCTTATTTTTAACATACAAATAAATATAAGTAGAAACGCATTAAACCCTTCCCACCAATAAAAGTGTTTAGTATTAAAAGCAGCTACAGTTCAAATGACTAACGTTACAAAATTTTTGCTCAGTAAATGTCAATATTGTTAGATCTTAAAACCAGTTTAATAAAAATTAAGTTCTTAATTATCTAATAAAATTAATAAAACAATTTGTTTATAATTGTATTGGAAATAAATCTATGAAATTAATTGTGAGACTTAAAATGGGTATACTAAAAGTTAAGGTTATTTTTAAAAAAAGTTATTACTTTGTGTTTGTACAAATAACAAATTGTTGTCAAAATGTACAATAAACGCTACTGGAATTAGTTAGATTTTTTGCAAATATTTTTTTAACCTAAAAAATCTAGGTTTTTTGAGTTTCTGAGAGGAATATTTATTTAAGAATTTTATGTGACTTATTGTAATTAGTCATAGCTCCCATATAAGACCCACTTAAAAAAAATCACCCTAACGCTTATGAAATGTTTAAAATATTTTAAACTTTGGCTGGCTAATATCTTAAGCCATTTTTATATAATAATATTTAATATTGTAGTGTAAGGCATAATACAGTTCGTCTTGACCAACCACAACTTTCTTATATATATTTTTATACCCTTCACCAAAGTATATATAAGTTTGTCATTCCGTTTGCAATTTTTTCAATATTCATTTGCGACACCATAAAGTATATATATTCTGAATCCTTATAGATAGGGAAGTCGATTTAACCATGACAGTTTGTCCGTCTGATTCGTTTAATCGTTTAATAACTGACCGAGATATAAGCCAAAAAAGGACACTACCGATTTTTTTTTTACACAAAAATTATTAAATTTGTGTGTAAGACATGTCTTTTGGGGAATTTCAGAAGAAACAAAATTTCCGAGATATAAGCAAAAAAAAAATTAACAAGATATAAGCAAAAAAAAATTTTTTTTAATCAAAAATTATTATATTTGTGTGTAAGACATGCCTTTTTGGGAAATTTCAAAAGAAAAAAAAATATCCGAGATATAAGCAAAAAAATAATTAACGAGATATAAGCAAAAAAAATTTGTTTTATGTTATTTTTTACACAAAAATTATTATATTTATGTGTAAGACATGACTTTTTGGGAAATTTGAAAAAAAAATTGTTAATTAGTCCAGAATCAGCAAAGATATGGGCGAAAAACCTATGGACTAAAATGAATATCATAAAAAAGGTCAAGTTTTCTAAACCTTTAAATACTTTTCGTACATGTAAATACATACGTACATACATAAGTATACATATACACACATAGATACATATGTACACAAATACAAGCAGTGAAGGGTATATAGTATTTAGCACAGCCAAATATAGCGCTCTTACTTGTTGAGTCCAATTTGAAAATACACACATACATACAAATATTATATAACTATTACAAATACTTCTATATAATTTTTAAGAAAAAAAAAGTTACGGACGATATCTTGAAAACTATTTTCTAAAAAGTTTAACTTTATTATTTTGATAATCAAATTCCTAAATAACATACCCTGCAAAACTACCCTGTCTATATTTATTTGAACACAATTAAAAAGAATTACATGCAAATTATGAAGATAAATATGACCAAGATCGCAAACTAAAAAACAATAGAGGAAAAAACTAATAAAATTAAAAACAACTTAACAAGTGTTATATTAAAATTAAAAATAAAATGAAATAAAAAACAATTTAAAGTCAAGTAACAAATATAATGTTTTTGAACTTAACCTATTTAACTCAATACACATTGAAGTAGTTAAAGTCACTCACTCAATGGCATGTCAGCAAACAAGAGTTTTTCTTTAATGAATTAACTGAATGCGATGATCTTTTTCTTAACATGTTGCAAAAAAACCCATTATAATTTTATGATACTGAACTGGTTTCAACATATTTATAATTTTTTTTTTTTAAATTTAACTTTGACATGGTTTTATGTCAAAAAAAAATGCTTTTTTCAAATCTTTGTTAAAAAGCCGGTATTTTAATGATTATATAATATTTTTAACCTTTTTTTTTATGGTTTTGCTCGTTGTGACTTTGCAGTTTTTAACAGTTTTATTACCGTATTATTTGCAAAAAAGGCAATTGTTAAACATCATACCAATTAACATTGTTTTTGCAATTGTTAAAATTAACATTAAATGTTTATGCCTTTTATTACAACATAGTTAAACCAATTATATTATTTATAAATGCTTACAAATAAAAACGCTTAAGAAAGGTGCTAAAAAATGTATATACATATGTATATCAATTTAGACTTTTTCCTTTTTAAAAATAAATTTCAATAAAATTTTTGTTTGTAAAAAATTTTTTAATAATTTTTTCGAGATTTTCTACTGAGAAAAAGTGTAAAATTCTCTACCTTAAACCTTTTTTAAACAAAATAATTTTTTTTATAACGGTAAAGGTAAAGGTAAAAATATTCTTTATAAACAAAAATGTTAAGAAAATTTTTCAATATTTTATAAAAGAATAATTCAATAATTAACCCAACGATAGAGAACTTCACAACCTAATATGTACAGTATCGGACAAAACATTTGCAACTTGCATACACATTTTGGAACATCGACGATAAAACACACGGAGTAATGTTATACAAATTTTTAGTTTACTTTTAAAAATAAAATGAACCTTATCAGTGTTTCAAAAGTGTTGTTCAATTGTCTATAACTTAAAATGAACACTGTCACCACTTTAGCAAGACAAAACAATTGCAACAAAAAAACATTTCATGTTAAGTTATAATTTTTTTAATGTTTTGTAGAGAAACCCTCACTTGCAGTAACGCCTTTGCATCGTCGTGGCATGGACTCAATTAAATGATTAATTGTATCCTGTGGAATACCATACCATGCATTTTGAATCGTGTTGAAAAATTCATCAGCATTTCGGACGTTATTGCGATCAATTCTCTGTTTCATAATTGGACAGAGATTTTCAATCGGGCTAAGGTCCAGTGATCCAGGTGGCCATTGCATTACATTATCATTTTGTTGACTAAACCAAGCTTTAACCAACTGCGAGATGTGTTTGGGATCACTATCTTGCTGAAACGTCCATTGTAACGGCATTTCCTATTCAGAGGATGTCTCTATAAATCCATTTATCCATTATACCTTGTATACGATGAAGTGGGCCTAGCCCATTGGCAGAAAAACATCCCCAGACCATGACATGGCCACCTCCGTGCTTGACCGTCTTTACACAAAACCTTTTTTGAATAATTTGTCCTTTGGGTCTTTTGACATGAGTTATGCCGTCACTGGTCTTAATATTGAACTTTAATTCGTCGCTTAGAAAAAAAAACGTTTTTCCACTATTTTACTATGTTACCAATGTGGTCTTGAGCAAATTGCAGCCCTTTCAATTGGTTACGTTTAGATATGAGGGGCTTTTTTGTTGGTCGATAAGCCAACAAACCAGCATCAACGAGACGTCGAGAAATAATTCTTGCGCCAACTGGAATTTTTAATTATTTTACCAATGTTGGAGCCGATTTTCTCTTTTACAGTTAACACGTCTGTTCTCTTGTTCGTTTTTCGCAGCTGGCCGCCTCTGCTAATATCCTCCACAGATCTAGTTTTTTTATAAATTCGAGAAATAGATGATTTATGCCCCTTATATTGAATCGATAGTTCTTTTTGAGAAATTCTTTGGTTGAAATCGTCATCAATACGCTTTCGCAAATTTTTACGGAACTAATCTAAGGCCATTTTGATCAATTTTCGGAATATTAGCAAAACTTGTGTTTGATTTTATACCAATAAGCTCCGATTGTGATCAAAAAAAGTTCAAAAATAACGGTTTTGATGCATAACCAACAACAAATTTAGGAGTTGCAATTGTTTTGTCAGATGAAAATAATAGCTACGTTCACATAAAACACTATAAAAATAGAAATTAGCGATAACTGAACCTAAAAAGTGTATTAAGTTATTACTGAAATAACAAGTGGCATGAACTTACAAAACTAATATTAAAAACTAGAACATTTTAACTTTAAAAACCAAAACTGGAATTATTAATGTAAGTTGCAAATGTTTTGTCCGATACTGTAATAAATAAAAATTTTTAATACTTTATGTATATAAATTAATGTATTTACTTATAGAAACACTCTTGATATTATTTGCAAGGTGGCATAATGTTAGAAATAAAAAAATAACCTCTGTTTTGACGAAAAGTTTATTTAAAAATGCGATACACATCCACAGCTTGTTGGTAGCAAATTCATTAGAAGATATCAAAGCACAATGACATTTAATGCCAGTAGCAAAGTTAAGGCACATTTACATTATGACATTACTTTTGCGCCACATTGTACATACAGATGTATATTTAAAAATCTTTGCCATCATAGTAGAATCTTATTATTTGTGTTGCTTTCAATTGTCTTGCATTTTTTCTAATAAAATAAAGAAATAACAAAATAAATACAAATTTTGATGAATTTAATATTTTAAAAGAAAATTTAAAAAAATTTCTGACTTATATAAAGTTTTCGAAAAATTCTCTCTATAGGCAATTTTCGAAATTTTCCATTTTTGTAAAAAAAATTGCCAAACAATTATTTACTTTGATTTTTATTTGTAAGAAATTAAACAAAAATGTTATGTTTGTATGTTAGAATTCTTAAAACTAAAAATTTTGTATAAAATCAAAAAGGTTTCAACTAATAAAAAAATATATTTTTTCCCAAATAACCTTATATTTAATTAAATAATTTTACTAAAAATTAAAAACAAAAACTCATAGTTTTTTTTGTAAATACTTGTTTTAATATTTAATTATCCACGTTTTATATTATCTATGTAACTTAAGTGGCTTATTAACGTATTATCAACACTTAATTTTTAGTTGGTCGTAACAACTCAAGTTTAATATAATAATATGTTTAATTGTGATCTTGGCCACCATTTTTATTTATCAAAGCTCATAGTTTTAAAACTTCATGCATTTACGTATGTACATGTTTCATCATTATTCCTGTAATTGTGGTTGCATAAAAAAATGAAAAACCTAGAAACACTTTTAATCAAGTAAAAACAAAAGTGTGTAAAAACCACAACAACTATGTGTATGTAGGTATGTACATATGTACATATGTATGTATGTTTGTAGGTATGGTAATATTTATGAACGACAGACCGATAATTGTAAACATGTTTAAGTGAATTCTTTGATAATGTTTGCAAATAGTTATTCTTAAACGGGAAACTTAGGAACCAAGCAGAGAACCAAGGGAGAAATCGCAACGAATTAGGCTTCTTAAATAAATGTTTATTTATATGTAAATTTCTTAGCTTTATAAAAGCTTTAGTAGGTCTAACTGTAAATGGACCAAAATTTTATGTTTCCAAGGTTAAGAAACTTTTTTAAGAACTTTTTTATTAAGACAAAGAATTAACCGAATATATTCTTTATAACGATTTTTTTCATTGAAAATTTTTTAAATTGTAAATTCATTAACATTTTTTTAATTAAATAAAAGTTGTCAACAATTTGGCATAAGCAGTAAAAGTTTCAAAATATTTTATATATGTAGGTACATTAGAGTGGTTCGCCTTCCATACAAAAAAAAAATTGTGCCAGTCACCCCCTAGGATTAAAGATAATGTTAAAATAATTCCACATATATATTTTTTTTTTGCCACGCCTACCAATACCGCCCTTTTAGTATTTTGTTCACTGTGTCGCCATTTTTAGTCCGATCATGACTCTGTAAGGGCTACATTTCTGTCCTTAATAGTTTTTTACTACCACGTCAAATTCTAGTTGTGACTTTTAAAAAGTCGGTTCGAACCCACCCTAATACTAAATATTTTTAAACGAAAAGTCACGAAATCACAACTAGAATTTGACGTGGTAGTAAAATGACAAGTAGAAAATAGTTGTTGTAGTAAATTTCGTTCTCACTCATTAGGTGGT
This sequence comes from Paykullia maculata, assembly GCA_003055125.1. NCBI lineage: Eukaryota > Metazoa > Arthropoda > Insecta > Diptera > Rhinophoridae > Paykullia > Paykullia maculata. The sequence goes on from NDXZ01002401.1 coordinate 12,555, forward strand.
AGAAAATATGAATAAGTATAGGCGACAAGCAATCACCATACCCTGTTTCCTAATTAATTGTGAGTTAAATAGATGATATTTACATTCATACCGATCATGCTGATGAAATTTAAAAATTGAACTCACGCCAAAATAAAATTAAAAATAATTGTCTTAAAACAAATAAAAGTTCGTCAAAAAAACATTTGTAAAAAAATCTATAAAAAAATGTATTTCATAAAGGCCCTTCGGAATTTATTATTTATTAAAAAGTGTCTATAAATAAGCCTTTTTTAAAAAACATCCTGTATAAGTAGAAAATTAATACAAAGGAATTCCTGAAATAAATAACTTGTCCGTTTTAAATTTTTGTTTTTTAAATTATTATGACATTATTTTTGCGCCACCCTGTTTTTATAATTTTTTTAGTTACATTTGGTCTAAATGCAAGAATTTAGGAGACAAGCAGATTCTTTTTGGATTACATATTAAAAAAAAAAAAAAACATTGGGAACCTCTTTGCAGATTTTAATAATTGTGCCACATTAAATAATTATTTGAACAAAAACAAAACTCTGCTAATTTTTGAGGTCTAAAACACATTCACTTTAGTAAAAAGTTTAAACCTCGACTTGTTATTAAATAAGTTTCTTGTTGCCACTTCATGTGATTTAATTGTAGTCTATGATTTTTTAAATTTGGTTTTCATAGCAAATGTAAAAGAAGTGACCGTCAAGTTTGCAGGTTTTTCCGTCATACCAAAATTAATAACATAAAAAAATAAAAACAAAACCGCATTCAATCATTCTACCAAGTCAACCGATATACAACTTACAACAAAAACAACACACCACCAACTATGGGTAAAAGTTGCAACATATTCGAATTTGTATTTATTATATTCGAATGAGTTCGTTAAATTGTTTATTTCTTGTTTTGGGGTTTGCTTTATATGTTTAGTTTTTTTTTTGCCAACTCTAATGTTATGATGGTTTCGCGATTTTTTTTTTGTCTTCGCGTTTTCTTTGCGTAATATTTAACCTAGTTCCATGATAGTGAGCTTGTAAGTTAATTGAAGTAGAAATATTTTCTGTTTATGGTAAACTTTTTCATCACATTACAATTGCGATTGTAACAAAGGCAGATTAGACAGACGTACACTCATGCATATGTATGCATGTATGTGCATGTTTTAAGTTAAGTGTTGGAAGCATTTTAGCCTCTATTAGTTTTATTTATGGTCATTATTATGGTTGCGTTAATTTATTGTTACACGTTTAAGAGATCAAGCTCAAACGGTAAATTTTTAGCTACAAGTCTACCTTGTTTTTTTTTTAAGACAAATATTTTTTATAAAGAAAGGGATTTTATGGTTTTATATTTACACCCTACATCAGCATAGAAAATGTAAGCAAAACCAAAAAAAAAAAACATGTCAAAAATCATTCCTTTTAAAGTATGTATTATTAAATTATTATATTAAGGCCCGTTTTCACATCTTAACTATAAAGTTCAAAATAGTTAAAGGTACCTACAGCTATAGTGACTAATAAAGTTACCTTTAGTTATTTTTCGTTTTCACAACTTCTCTATAAAATAAATTGTATAACTTCCAAATTATGGCAATGCTGGTTTTTGTTTATCATAGATCACAACCTTTTACATACAAAGTAGCGGGGTTCAATAGTTGCAAAAAAAAATTACAATTTCATCTAGTACAGACACCCGTAATTTAACAAACCTTACGTTAAAAGTAAAGGCCGGGCAATCCTAACTTTAGCATAAAGGTGAAATTAAGCATAAAGTATACCTATGATAACCAAAAATTCTTTATCTGTCAGATAGCGTCCGCACTTTTACTATTGCTAACATGTGAAAACAGGCCTAAAGTATTTATATCTACTGTGATGAAAATTTTAAAAAATCTTTAGTTGGTGTCAAATTTCTCTGGGTTCAATGATCAGTGTACTTATGATTTTTTAAATAAAGGGCAAAATTTCTTTAAAGAAAATAAAACGGCATTAGATTTTCTTTGGCAAATTAGTAATAAATCACAACCAATTATAATATAAATATTTCGTATATAAAAATTTATTCAATATTTTGTTTTTCATATTAATTTTATATTTAAAAGATAAGTCTTATTTAATTGCATTTAATAAAAAAAACCATCGAAATCTTATAACAAACCAGATCTATTTTTAGTTGGGTAGTTTTTATTTAAATTTAATAAAATAGTTAAGATGATGAACAAAAACCTAGTTTAAACCAGATTTAAAATATGTATTCATATGTAAATAGATTATCAGTTTATATACATATGTATGTATTTAGTTTTAACTAAAATACATATGTACATAATTTATAAAACTGCCGGCAAAACTCCAAACCGGTTTGAGTTCAAATGTTAATGCACTCATTAATTCCAATATTAGTCAATAATCAAAGAACAGGCAATTAGTTTGGTAAAAAAAAACTAAATTCATACGCGTTTTCGAATTAAAGTATAAAAATTTGTTGGTCTTTCAAAAGAGATACCTTTAACTTTTACGTGGTGTTTAGTGGGATTTTATTTGTACTTTCGAATGGCATAAAACATGATTGATTTTGTAACAGTTATTTGTTGTGAAATAATTGACCACAAAGCTTCGTGACGTACGCTACAAAAAGTGGAAGTAACTTTTAGGTTGGAGTGTGTTTTCGTAATTTTTGGCGAATTTTTGAATAATAAAGCACAAAAAACCTAAATCCTTTAAAAAAGATAAATATAAGAGAAATCTAAAATAACTTAATTGGAAACAAAAAATTTTGTAGTTTTTTATTAAAAGCCGTAAACCCTTTGTGACGCACGCTACGTGACGCACATTACATTTTTTCCAGTAGAGAATTTCCATGGTATTTTTACCAGAAATTTTTCTATGGTTTCCAAATATGATACCGGTTTGTAAATGTATGTAGTAATGAATGTATATATTGAAAACGGTTTTATTTTGTTTAATTTTGATAAACAGTGGCAACCCTGTAGCTTTGAATTATTGAAAATATTGCGGTGGAACCTTCATTTAAAAGGTCATAATTTTTGTTGTGTTTATGATTTAAAAAAAAATTATTTTTGATTACAGTTGGCAAAATGTCAAAGGTTATTAAATTAAATTTAAAAAAAAATTTTTTTTTTGTAAATAATAAATAATTAAAAAAAAAATTTTTTATTATTTAAAAAAAACATATCTCCAATTTTTTTTAATAACTTTTATACAAAAAGCTATATATATGGTCTAAGTACTCTGATATTTTCAGAATCGTGTCTCTACTAGTTTTCGAGATATTAAAAAAATATGAAGATGTATGTTTTCATTACTTCGCCATACAAACTTAATTGGCTTCGTCACAACACACTTTTTTTAAAAATTTGCTAAAGTTAGATGGGAACATAGGAAAAATGCGAAACAGAGCTTCCAGTAGAAATGAATGAATGTATTTTTGTTTACCTTAGTGTTTTTTTAGCTCTGTATTTTTCCTAACACCGATAATCCAATAGCAATTGCAAAGGTTTTTTAAGCAATTTTTGCCAGATTTCAAATCGTGACGCACGTCACAGAAATTAATATGCGAACCATCTATATTAAAATCAATATTATGTTCATTTCTTGTATTATCTTAAGAGACTTGAGGTAGGGTAGGATTTGGTT
>NDXZ01002418.1:1211-20312 GCA_003055125.1 Paykullia maculata
AAAAAAATTAAGACACTTTTCTCTGCATTTAATTTTATTTTGGTAAACCGGCCGGCAAAAAGAATTATGCGTAAATACCGCAGTTAATTTTGTAAACACTTTGTAGAGTAAAACAATTTAAGAATAAAACTTATTACTTTGACTTTTCAAACTAAACTAAGGAGTTCTTATTACAACTTCAAAGTATTTATACTCAAAAAGTACATTATGAAAAAGTACGTACGTACGTACGTACATATGTATGTACGTAAACAATATTTATTAAAGAGAATTTTCATTAAAAGTCTACTACGTATGCGACGATCGTTGATGGATTTTGGTTGGTCGTTTTGTCGTTCGCGTATTTAGGCAGAGAGATAAACAGTAGAAAACAGAAAGTACAAACAACAATCACTACAGAGACATCTAGTGATATCTTAATAAAGAGTTTTAATAAAAAAATTTTACAGAATATTTTTTTTTTTTTATAATCGAAGCAGTAAAGTATTTGTGGTAGTAGAGGTTTTTAAAGCATTTGTTTGTTTGTATTTGTGTAAATTCGTTTAGCATTTTTTAAGCACAAAGTAAGCAGTCAGCGTCACCACATCTACATTTAAGTAAGAATTAGACTGACTAAATTAGAGAATGAAAACAACACAATAACAGATAAATAATAAATATTATGTTGAACAACTGATTTTTGAATGGAAATTAAATTATTTTGTTGATGGCTTGCAAAAATCACCAAAACAAAATCCTTTGTTTGCCAATAAATTCGGAAAAAAAAGAAAACACACGTGTTTCTCAAACAAAAGAAGAGAACAAAAAACACAAAAACACTTCTATTAGACAAAGTTAATTTTTTTATGTACAAATAAAGAGTGTCCCAACACTCATGCAAGTTTAAACGTTGCTTCTATTTAACAGCCGACACCAAGAGTTTAGTAAACATCAAATACTTTACAAAAGATTAATCCCTTTTTATTTTTTCACAATATTAAAAAAATTATGAAGGTTTGACTGCAAACCGGTGAGAGAAAATTGTAAAAAACGCATGCGAATATGCCGACAATACCATAGAGGTCATTGCTCAAGATGCTATTTCTATTTTATTTAAATCTTGCATAAATTATGGAATATCCTACATTACGTTTTGAATATATTCTGTGTTTATAAACAATTTTAGAGAAGTACTCTAAACAAAAAAAAGGCCCATTTACAGATATTTTTTTAATAACACTGTGCAACAGTGAAAAAACACAAACAAAGAAACTTTTTGAAAAACACATAAACGTGACAGTATAGGTTTGATTCTACTAGCAAAGGGTAGTAAAACCCTATACTCATTATTAACCATTTCACTACCATTGGGATCATGCATCCCAAGAGAAATTAAAAAAAATCGTTAAAAATACAATAATCGCTCTATTTAAATAGGATTATGTCCCATCGGTAGTTTAGGGTGTTTTCTGTGTATAATCAGCTGTTTTGGGTGTGTTAAGTGCGTACATTGTTTTTTATAAAAATTATTTTGCAACAACCTCTGTTAGACGCACATGTGTTTTGTGAGTTTTTTTTTAGAGTGCATAAGGGTTTTTTTCTTCTTATGATGTTTTGTGCAAATCATATAAAAGTTTTATATTGTAATCAAGTGAGTAAGAAACAATATTTTGTAATTATTTTATTTTATGTGGATTTTTTTTCCATTTGGGATAATAGATCCCATTGGGTTTGTTTGACCCACATAAATGGGATATATTTTCCCATTGGTATGCAAAGTAAGACAATTTGTATGTTTGCAGAATGAATAAAAACAAATCTGATAAACTGAAGGAAGACGAAATCTCTGCGACAAACAAAAGGTCCTAGGTCAAAAAGGTCTAAAAAAAAATTAAAAATGTGGAAGATTATATGCCAGTAAAAACAAATCACCGTAGACGCTGTGTTTTATGCAGCTCAATGAAAAAGAAAAAACGTTCATATTGTATATGTTCAATGTACAAAGAGCGCCCCTTTGTTTTGAATGTTTTGGTAAATTCCATAAATAAAATAACCGAATATTGAATAAAAATTGAATTTTGAAGCTGTCTCATTTTATTTGCATATTTACACTACCAATGGGATATTTAGTCCCAATTTTTGAGGCTTAAAAACCCCAATGGGACATAAAATTTTTAGGACATATCTTTGTCCTGAAGGACACTAGATTTTTAAAAAAAATTTTTTGCGCTCTGGAGTATCAAACCTATACGAAGAACTTACTTAAATTTGTTAAATTTTGTTAAAAATCACTTGTGTTAGAACGGTAGTGAAAGGGTTAATTTAAAGGCTTCGTCTGTCTGCCATTGATAGCGAGACCAAAAGAGAAATGAAAAAATGTCTGCTTTTCAATTTCTGCGATGCAAAAGGACTTCTTAGTAAGCATTTTTTCAAAAATAAATATAGGTACAATGATTTTTAAGACTCTTGTCTATATGTATAAGCAATTTATAAGTTAAGCCTATAGTACACGAAATGTAAAAAGCAACATTCGCATGTGTCTCTGACGTCACGAAAATGTTTAGCATATCGGTAACATTTTTAAAATGAGTTGTAGGGGCTAAATGCGGCAAAATTTTGATTGTACACGAAATATAACTGGTTGTTTTTAAAGCTAGAAAGTGAAAGTACACGATATGTAGCAAATGCCGCTTCACGATGACGACAAAATTACGTCAGAGTCACATGCGCATGTTGCTTTTTACATGTCGTGTACTATATTAGTTTTTAATTATTTTTAAAATTGTTTTCTTAATTTTTCTACGTCATTTGTTTAATCAAATTACCCTTGCTAGTAATATAGAATCAATTTTTTAAACGATAACATTTATTCTGTTAAGTGGTTAACATATGTATCTCTTCTAACGTACCAGGTTTGTGTCTCGGGTTACAAATTTTAAATTTATCTTAAAACACATGTGTATTTTAATATTTTAAGACTTTATGCATAAGAACACAATGTTGTTGTCATCCCTTTTGGCCGTGTATGGATGGATTCCTTTTTTACTCTTTGAATGTGTTGGCAAAATATTTATTGTAACACTTTGCCTTAAAATTTTGAAAGATTTTTAAGAAATATGCTTTAAATTTTTTTCTTGTTAGTTGTTTTAAAATATATTGCTTTATCAAGTGATACAAATCCCATTAGATATTATTATATCATGATAAAGAATTTCAAAATGACGTACTTATGTATGCCAATGACATGCCAATTTTTTGTTGCCTTCTTGTTATCGCTACTATTTTATTTTCAGTTTTTTTTTTTACAAAACAAAAAAAAAGAATATTATGAATGAAACTAAAATTGCACATGTGAAATTTCTTTCAATAATGTAATTCAATTTTTCTTAAAAAGCGGTGTTAAAAATGATTTTATTATAGATAGGTATTTATTTTTTGAATATTTTTTGTATGAAAATTTAAGATTGACAAGGAAATGTTTTCAAAATCTATCAGCTTAAAATGCTGGACATCAAACTCATAAACGTGTACTACCTATATGTTTAAACATAAACATGGTGGATAATATGCCCAGCATTAATTTTTCGGAGTTAAGAATAATAAAATTAAAAAGAAACTTAAATTTGTATTAATAATTATAAATTTATGGCCTAAAGCCGAATTTAACCGACCAAAAATTACAGAAATTTTACAAATTTGCTTGTGTGGACAAAGACTAATGAAAGAAAGAACAAAAGAGTAATTAGAATTAGGTATCAAGGTGAATATATTTATGAATAAATAGTTGAGTCATGATAAAAATTGTGTAAAAAGTAGACATTAATATTTTGAATTAAAAAAAAAAATGTCAAAAGTGTTTTTAAATAATTGTAAAGTATGGCAAATTATCCAATCTTCTAAATAGCAGCTTAAAGAAATCCCCTTGTTCAATAGGAATGAACACATCACGTGACCATAAAAAAAGGAGTTAGAAATAAAACAAAATATATTAACCGGCTTTAAAACTGGCAAAAACAACCGTTGGTCAAAGAAAAATAAGGAAAGAAAAGCAGAAAAACATTTACATCAGTGTTGCCAGAGGCAACCTGGAGAAAGTTAAAATTTCTATACTTCAGTATAATGAATGATGAAGGTGTCCTGTAGAAGTTGTTGTTTGTACTTTTAATTATTTATTTTCGACCCCTAAGTAGGTATATAAGCATATGTATGTAGGTACGTACACTCATATGAATACAGGTATATTCTATAGTTTTTTTTATTTATTTATTAAATTAAACGCATAGATCCATAGGAAAACAGAGAAACGAAAATAAAAAGTTTAATCAAAATCACAATATACACGTTGTACACAGCCTGGTTATCCTCCTCTATTTTGACTACATAAATTTTTTTTAGTCTTAACTATTTTTCTACAAAGTTTTCTAGTATTCAATATATTATTCCTCTCCACAGTTATCATATACATAGGTACTATTAGATATATTTGGAAAAGTTAAACATATGAACATATGTTCTCGTCGATCCTATAAAGAGACATTAAAAATCACGAAACTGTTTAACAAAGAGAACAAAAATTTCCTTGGTTTTTACCTAAATTTTATTAACAACTTTTAAATTTGTTTGTTACATGTTTTTATAAGATATAGGTACTCACGACGTCTATTCTAAATGAACTTTGTCTAATTTTTCACAATTGCCAAAGATATAGCCAAAAAAAGTTAACTGAAAAAATTGTATCTAAATAAAAAATTAATTTTCCAAAACCATTGATAACTTTTGAAGATACTTGTAGCCAGTGTTGCCAATTTAGTATATTAAATGCAAATTGAAAGGTTTCTAGGATTTTTAATTGAAAATAAGCATAACCGCCCCTTAAGGGACTGCAAAGAACAAAAACCAGATCTGCCCCTTTTATTTACTTAATTTGTTCACACATTACAACATGTATGTATAATATGTATACCTATAATAAATTGCAGAACAGGCCCCATTAACTAAATTTAGGATTTTTAAAAATTGGTAGGTAGGTATAAATAGTTTACAGGTACACTTTTTTAATGAAATAATGGTAAACATATTAGAACAGACTTGCTACAGATAAAGGCTTAAAAACATTTTAATATTTTTATTTAAAAATGTTTACTTCTATTAGACATGTATAAAAACTAACAAAAATTTAGCCAAAACAATGACATAATAAAAAGAGGTTACATAACAGGTTTTCACTTACAAGGAATGTTAGAAGCAAACGGCATCACTAAATAGACGATTTGAAAAAAAGAGAGCAGGAGTGATAAAAATTGAGAAATTGTGAGGAAAATCGATTACCGCTAGACGGTTTTTAAATGAAAGACAAAAAAAAAATTGTACAGAATTTTTTTTTTTAATTTCATCGTGTTTACTTACCTTTGTTAAAACTTATGATTGATTATTTTTTTTTCTTAAAATTACACGGGGTTTTTTACAAGTGTTTCAAACGTACCATTTTTGCAGTTTCAGAACTTTTAAATTAAAATTTAAAAAAATTTCAAACAATTTAGACAATTTTAGTTAAACTTCTTTTCTTATAGAAACAGATTTGTTTTAACACACCAAGAGCATTTTTTTAATTCAATTTTGTGAATGAAATATAACTTTGATTTCTTTAACTTTATGGCCGTTTTCGTTGTTAAAATTTATTACACATCTGTATTTTTTGGATTAATTAATCATAAATATGCACATACATACATACGCGTAAATATTTATATATGTATGTAGGTTTTTTATCTCTTTTCGAGTAGATGCTTCTGACTTGTGTAGGTTCTGCAACTGTAATTTTTGTTCTCGCTTATAGTAGATACTAATTTTCGAAATTCGTTTTAATTTTCTATTTCTCTATTTATTTTTATAAAATTTAACGCTTTTTTCTAATTTATTATTTATTAAAAAATTTCACCCGTTTCTAGGTAATTCTTACTAAAATATAACTCGCCTGCAGAAAATTACAAAATAAAGTGAAACATTTTTTCATTCTCTTGTGTTTTTGTTCATATCTTATTTTGACGTTTTACTTTGAACACACAATGTTGTCAACTTTGCAGAGAAAATATCAATTCATTGTTAAAATATTACTAGGTGGCTAATTTTGTCGGAAAATTTTCAGTTTGATATGAGTCATATAGATATAAACGACATTTACCTCCCGTTAAAACAGCTTAAACATTTTTTTTCGATTGAATACCATATAAAATGTACAAAAAGAATTAATATTATCCTAAGTTTAACAAACAAGTAACATATGTTAGTTTTTTTGGGAGAATGATATGTCAAAACAAACAACCGTATGATAAAACATTTTAGATGGTCATTAAAAAGGCTGCAGGCAATGACAAATTGATGCAGTAAATATAGATTCTATTATTCCAATTTTTGTATAATAATAAATCTAAAAAATTTTTTTTAAAAATCGTAAAACTATATATTTTCTGTTGCAAAATAGTTTAGCTTTAAAGCAGGCTGAATTTTTGAACTACATTAAAATCATAATTTTTATTAAATCAAATATTTTATTAAATCTAGTGGTAACTTTTTAATACAATATTTGTTCATAATAATCGTTAGTCATAATGTAAATAAAGTTATATGTGTTAAAAAATTTTTCATGTATTTGTGCATATAAAATATTTACATTATTAAAATATGTATTTGACTACACTGTTGCCTATTTCGTTGGCAGTGGCTTTCAAACTAAATACTAGTGATGGAAAGCGACAGAATAAATAGTTTGAGTACTACTGCTTAATACTCCAGCTGTGTGGACAGCTGTTGGCAATTTGCAATTAAACGTTGTTTGTTATTTGCGGCGTCTTTCAAGGGAAAATTCACAAAAAATTAAAAAAAAAAAATTATTTAACACACCATAATTATTTAGTTTCTTTTTCACAATATGAATAGCGGTGAAGGTGTTATTCTGGCAATGGATATAGACTTTGTAAGTAAAAATAATATGTATGTATATAGTATATTTTTAAGCAACTAACATGTTGCGTATATTTTTTGCATGTGGAATAAACTTAGCCGGAGGAAGATATACCCTATGAAGAGGAAATTTTACGTAATGCCTACTCTGTCAAGCATTGGTTGCGTTACATAGACCACAAAGCTAAATCACCTAATAACGCTGTAAATATTGTATATGAAAGAGCCTTAAAGGAGCTACCAGGCAGTTATAAAATCTGGTACAACTACTTACGCACCCGCAGGAAACAAGTACGTGGCAAATGTATTACAGATCCCATGTATGAAGAAGTGAATAATACTTTCGAAAGGGCACTAGTGTTTATGCATAAAATGCCTCGCATTTGGATGGATTATGGTTCCTTTATGACGTTGCAATGTAAGATTACCCGGACCAGACATGTCTTTGATCGTGCTTTGAGAGCTCTGCCCATAACCCAACATCATCGCGTTTGGCCGTTGTATTTGAAATTTGTACAAAAGTTTGATATACCCGAGACAGCGGTAAGAATCTTTAGACGTTACTTAAAATTGTCGCCCGATGATTCTGAGGAATACATTGAGTATTTGTTAAGTGTGGAACGTTTGGATGATGCTGCTCAACAGTTGGCTAATATAGTGGATAATGAGCATTTTGTTTCTAAGCATGGCAAATCGAATCATCAGCTTTGGAATGAATTGTGTGAGTTAATATCAAAAAATCCAGATAAAGTGCATTCACTGAATGTGGATGCCATTATACGAGGTGGTCTAAGAAGGTGAGGGTAGTATATAATTGAAGTAGTTGTATTAATAATTGACGAGCGTTCATTTCTTACTTTTAGATATACCGATCAATTGGGTCATTTGTGGAATTGCTTGGCTGACTATTATGTTCGTTCGGGTCTCTTTGATAGAGCTCGTGACATCTATGAAGAAGCCATACAAACAGTGAGAACTGTACGTGATTTTACCCAGGTTTTTGATGAATACGCCCAATTCGAAGAGTTATCCCTAAATAAACGCATGGAATTTGTGGCTAATGATCCGAATGCCACTGAGGAAGATGACATTGATGTCGAATTAAGATTGGCTCGCTTTGAACATCTTATGGAAAGACGTCTTTTGCTGCTTAACAGCGTACTACTGCGACAAAATCCTCATAATGTGCACGAGTGGCATAAACGTGTTAAACTGTACGAGGATAAGCCTCATGAAATTATCAACACTTACACAGAGGCTGTGCAAACAGTACAACCCAAATTGGCAGTTGGCAAATTGCATACGTTATGGATAGAATTTGCCAAATTTTATGAGTCTAATGATCAAGTAGAAGATGCTCGAGTTGTATTCGAGAGAGGCACTGAGGTAGAGTATGTAAAGGTGGAAGATTTGGCCAGCGTTTGGTGTGAATGGGCTGAAATGGAAATACGTCAGGAGAATTTCGAAGCAGCTCTTAAACTTATGCAAAAGGCCACTGTAATGCCTAAACGCAAGGTGGCCTATCATGACGAAACGGAGACGGTACAAATGCGCTTATACAAGTCTCTAAAAGTCTGGTCCATGTATGCTGATTTGGAGGAATCTTTTGGTACCTTTAAAACTTGCAAAGCCGTATATGATCGTATAATTGACTTGAAAATTTGTACACCTCAAATAATTATTAACTATGGTCTGTTTTTGGAGGAGCACAACTACTTTGAGGAGGCCTTCAGGGCTTATGAAAAGGGTATATCACTATTTAAATGGCCCAATGTCTATGACATATGGAATGCTTATCTTACAAAATTTCTTAAGCGTTATGGTGGTTCAAAGCTTGAAAGAGCCAGAGATTTGTTTGAGCAGTGCTTGGAAAATTGTCCGCCAGAACATGCTAAATATTTCTATTTGCTTTATGCGAAGTTGGAAGAGGATCATGGTTTGGCTAGACATGCAATGGCGGTATATGATAGAGCCACCAGCGCTGTGAAATCAGAAGAAATGTATGACATGTACAATATCTTTGTTAAAAAGGCAGCGGAAATTTATGGGCTGCCCCGAACAAGAGAAATCTATGAAAAGGCCATTGAATGTTTGCCAGAAGAAAATATGCGTCATATGTGTGTTAGATTTGCAGAGATGGAAACCAAATTAGGTGAAATAGACAGAGCTAGGGCCATATATGCACATTGTTCACAGGTAAGGAAGCTAAATTCACAATTTTAAATTCATATGTTTGAAAACATTTTTGTACTTTTAGGTTTGTGATCCCCGCATTACGGCAGACTTTTGGCAAACCTGGAAAGAATTTGAGGTACGACATGGCAACGAAGATACAATGCGCGAAATGTTGCGTATCAAACGTTCCGTACAAGCCACCTATAATACACAGGTTAATATGATGGCTGCCCAATTTATAGCCAATAACACGACAGCCGATGCTGCAGCTAGTGATGCCATGCGTATGTTAGATGCCAAAGCTGCCGAGGCGATTAGTCAGCAACAACAAAAAGAGAAAATTCCACTTAAACCACAAACTTCCTCAAATATTATGTTTGTACGAGGTGAAACACAAGGTGGCACGGCCAAAGACAAAGTTGTTAATCCCGATGAAATTGATATTGGTGACAGTGATGAAGACGACGAAGACATGGATGACGATGATGAAGAAACTAAAGATAATGAAACTAATGACACACAACATTCAAAGGCAACCCGAAAAGATGATAATGATGTGGTAATGAAGAAGCTGAGAATAGAACAAAAGTCTATACCATCAAAAGTGTTTGGCGGTTTAAAGCCAGCCAATAATGAAGATGAGGATGATGATTAAAGAGTTTTTTTGTTTTTATAAGAGTAATGAAAGATGATGATAAAGAATAAAAATTATGGCATTTGTAGAAGTTAAAAAGAACAAAGTTTTTAAAATTAAAGTATTGTAAAGATGGATGTAGGAGTATTAGATTTAAAAGGGATTTTTACATGAGGAGGTGGACTGGAAAGTTTATAAGACATTCGCTTAAGTAAAATTTCCAATGAATTTTTGTTTTCAATAAATTTTATGGTCCAGGAATTTCTCGAAATGGTTGAAGAAACAAAATTTTTTTTAAAAGTGGCTGAATTTCTATATTCTACTAAGAAATTAAGGGCAGTTTTTTTGTTTCTCAATAAATTTTATGCTTATTTTTTTTTGTAGCCACACAATTTTCTACTTTAAGTTTTTGTTTTTTTTTAACATTTGTTTAAAGCTTTGTTGTTGTTATGTTCTTTTGTTTTATTTCTGTATACATATGTTTTCCTATAATGTTATTTTGTCTGTTTTTGTTTTAGTTGTATTAAAAAGTTTATGCATACAGATATGTATATAGATTAGTGTGCGCGCGTGTATGTGTAGTGTTTGTGTGTGTTAACATGTCTCACAAATTAACCTAAATCTCAGCCATAGAACATGGCGGTTGACATGCATATTAAAACGTTGCCACTGCTTTAATAACAAACATGCATGTGTCTTATAGTGTCTTTGTGTGGACAATTCTATGGTTGTGTGGAAGAATGAGTCTGTGATGATAATGATGATGAGTGCATAACTGTATAGAATAAGCAGCTGATGCTGTTGCTTGTGCTTAAAATCTCTGTACAAGACAAGCCGCAAATTATGCAACTACAACATAAGCACATCCTTGCCAACATACCCAAAGAATACATTGTACATTAAACTATGCATCTACTCTGGTAAAAAAATAGTAAATAAAATACATAGCAACAAATAAACTTAACTTGATAGGATTTGTATAGAATGCACAGTGGGAAAAATTTTGTTGAAAATTTTCAGAAAGGATTTAAAGCTAATTAGATATTAAAATATTTTAAAAAGAATATCGATATATCAATCATTTTTAAAAATCAATCGAAATAACACTTTTTGTATAATAATTTCAGTTGCAAACGTTTTAAATTTCAACCGTTAGAAAGTGTTAAGTTTTTATATGTATGTACATATATCAAACTATTACTTTATAAATCTTAAAATTGCAAATAATCACTCTCTCTTTCTCTCTTACTACGTTTCACTTTGCTTTGTCCAGCGATTTTAGTTTACTTGCATTTCTTCAACGGTTCGGTTGTTAATTTTAAAAGGTTTTAAAAATATTGTTTTTTAAGTGTAATAAATGTAAAAATATTAATATTTTAAAATTAATCTTTCATTCGTGCGCTAATTAATATAAATTTATAAAAATTTCTATAAAAAGTAAAAAAAAATAAAGGAAAATTGCAAATTAAAAACAAATTTCATTGTAAAAAAGTACCGGTTGCTTTATTTTCCTTTATGCTGTCGTTCGTTAGTTGCGTTTTTTTTTTTGTAAAGTAAAGATGTGTTAGTGAGTGCTGTGTTAAGTAAATATAAAAAACTGGGCAGGCGTTTAAGCTTCGCAAAAAAGCTTATAAAATAAGAAAATGCGTTTTAATGCTAAATTTTTAAAATTAAATTTAAAAAAAAAATTCAAAATGAAATTATATGAAATTAAAAGTTTTTAAAAAAAAATTTAATAAATATGATAATAATTTAATTTCAACTGAAATGGAAGTGTTGCAATGTAAGTCCATTTTTATATCCTTCACACACACACATGTGGTAAGTATAAAGTATATATATTTGGGATCCTTATAGACTCAAAAATTATTATATTTGTGTGTAAGACATGTCTTTTGGGGAATTTTAACAAAAAAAATGTTCGATTTTTAAGCCAAAAATTTTTTTTTTCGAGATATAAGCAAACAAATTTTTTTTTGTTTTTTAACACAAAAATGATTATTGAAATTTGCACAACTAAAAATCAGTGCAAAATTGTCTTACAAAAATTTGCACAACAGAAACAGCTGACTACGTGATACAAAACAAATAACTTAAAACCTGTGCTTACAAAGTTTAACGGCGGCGGAGGCCGACGCGTAAATTACCTTGCGGACATGTAAATATATAAAAATATACATACGTACACACATATATACATGCAGACATACATAGTTGTGGTTATTTCTTCATTACTACTGATTTTCAAAGCAAATATGTTCTCGAATGTTATGAATGTATATGTTCTTTTTACTGCTGAAGATTAAACAACTGCGTTAGCTTTGATATATTGACTGCGGCCAAGGTTATGGCGGCATTGAAGTATTTGTCACCACAAAATCAGCTGTTATCAAAAACTTCCAACATACTTAGAAATATACAATCACGCTTTGTAGCAAAAAAATAGTGCATACTTGCATTAATTGCAAATGTGCTTCGAAGAATGAGTTCCGCTAATATTTTTTAAGTTAAAATGGTTCTTACAACAACAACAACAACAGTAAGACAAAACATTTTCGAACTTTTATAAGACTAAAGGCCGGGGCACATAAAATCCGTCATACTTTATTTGTCGCCATTTTGAACTGACATGAACGTGATGAACGGAAAAAGCTGACACAATTAATATGTTGTAAACGGACACACAATACAAAAAGCCAAAGTAAAAGTCAGCTGATAGTTGTCAAACTACTTAACGTACGTTAAAAGTTGTCCAACTTTAGCACTTTGCTTTGACGGTGACGTACGGAATAAGACAAAGTTAATAAGAAAACATGTATTCCAATTTAGCTGTCAGTTGAAAATGACGACGAATAACGTATGAGGGATTCTATGTGGCCCGACCTTAAAAATAAGGCCGGGAGTTTTATCAACATTTACAGCAGAAAAGAAAAACTATACACTTTAAAATATCAGAGTTTTATGTCTGCATTAATATTGTGTTTGTCCTTCTTTTTTAACCCACTGTGCCAATTTATGGAAAAATTGTTGATGATGGTGGTGATGTTTTCATGGTTCTTCTACTGCTGCTGCTGCTGCTGATAGCGACATGTTAACATTGTAATACATTGTTGCATCAAGAAAATAATAAAAGATAAAACTTAAACAGGCTGAAAAAGAAGCAAAAATTTATAATAAAAATCTACTCTAACATCCTTACACACACACACACACAGACAATTATTCTTTACATAAACATAAAAAGGTAAACAAGAAAATCTGTAAACAAAGTGGCTGTTGTTGTTGTTGTTTTCTTCCTTTAAACTTTGCTTCTTTCCAAAAAAGAAACTTGCCTGCTGCTGCCTTTAAATGAGGCAAGAAACACTTTTTTAAGTTTTGTTGTTGGAAAATTAAGTCGTGAAGTTGCAAATGAAGTGTGTAAAGGAATAACTTTCAACTGAAAACATTAAAATTCATGCACTTTTTTGGTATTTTGTTTGTAAATTTAAATCTTTGTTTGAAAATTTTCACATGAAAACATGACAATGTATTGTTGACTTCCGTTTCCATTTTTATGAGTTTCATAACGGTTTTTAAAACAAGCACACATTCACACACGTTGAAACATATACACACACGAACAGAGAGACTTACATGCATTGCATTTGTGTTATGTACGGCTGGTTTGCAATTTTTATTGTTTTAATATTCACGTTAACTCTACAGTTTCCTTCTAAAAATTTCGTTTGGTTGTTTTGTTTTATCTTCTATTTTTTTTTTTTTTTTTAAAAATCTGCCAAAATTTTTGCCTTACTAAGCATTGTCTCCAATTTTTGCATAGATACTTATAGTTAAAACACAAAAAAAAAACAGTCCAAAAATTGCATTCTCACTCAGGCAAACAAACTTCCAGTAATAAATGTAGTTGTAGTTAAAGAATTATCGGAGAGGGAGGTGGGGGGTTTGCAAAAAACACTAACGGAAAATCTCATGGAAATGCTTATCCGTTTAAAGTCATAAACACAATTCATTTTAGGCTTATCACTAGCACGACTAACTGCAACGAAAAAACAAAAAAAAAAAAACCTCAACCAACTGAAATGGCCATTAAGCACCAGCAACCAACCATTGTTTTAAAACTGCCTTCCTTTTATTTTTTTCTTCAAATAAATTTAAAATATGTATTTGTTATCTAACAAAGAAGAACAAAAATAATAAAAGTAATAATCACAATAGAAAAACTTAATTACCTTTTAAAATTATGATTTCAAGCACTTTTCTTTGGAAGAAGCTCATTTTGCTAAAAAAAAAAAATAATTTAAAAATTAAAAATAGTTTTTTCAAAAGAAATATTTTTCTTCTCATTAAATTAAAAGCACTAGAGAATATACTTTTCTTCCTCTTAATCCCTTTAAAAAATATATTGAAATCGACAATTGAAAAAAAAAGAAACAAACTTCCAAAATTGTAACAAATTTCTTTGTTTTACACTTCATTAGACGGCGACAATCATTATGGTGAACAAATGCCACTTCCTGCCACTAATTAGAGCAGATACTTGGGTGTATGTTTTTTTGTGTGTGTCTGTGTACTTGTGCATCTAATTTGCTTCCAAAGAAATAACACTTTAACTTTAAGGAATTCTTCGTCTTGAGGAAAATATTAAAATTGTTTGGAAAAAATATAAAAAAAATTACAAAAAGTATCCGCCTTTCATGTTGCAAATTAGTTATGAATGAAAAAAAACTTTTGGAGTCAGTTAGAAGAACATGCATTTATAAAAAGGGCCTTAATCAACGAATTAGAAATTACCCTACTTGCAAAGATAACGAAATAAGTTTCTTTTATTATGAATTTCTTTAATTTGAATTTGTTGAATATTTTGTTTATTATTTCGCCATTTTGACCCTTCTTAACCCTTTCGACCCGGACGGTACATATGTGTACCACTTTAAGTTTAAACATCTCTAAAAGCTTTAAATTTAGTGTTGCTTGGTTGTGAAATATATCTTACAGTCTTTAAGTTCTTCTGAATACATTTTAATATGTTCTGTTATATTTTTCTGTTGCTTGTGTTTACGGTACCCCTTTTTATAAGTTACAACGCAGCCAAAGTGAAGTGCAAAATAAGTTTTTCCATGAAATTGTGCGCGAAAGTTTGAAGAAAGTTCAAAATAAAGCAGAATTTAAATTTTTACAAGTGTTACAATTGTGACAGATATTTTTTTTTTTTATAAAAAAACAACAATTCTTATGCTTATTTTAGTAAATGGTACCTATATGTACCATTCGTCCATACCATT
Organism: Paykullia maculata; assembly: GCA_003055125.1. Taxonomy (NCBI): domain Eukaryota; kingdom Metazoa; phylum Arthropoda; class Insecta; order Diptera; family Rhinophoridae; genus Paykullia; species Paykullia maculata. The sequence goes on from NDXZ01002418.1 coordinate 16,242, forward strand.
CGGTATGGTGGTACACATATGTACGGGAGTCCGATGTATATGATATCTCGTTTTGAACAAAATTTGTTGTGTTCCAAGAAAATGGATCACGAAGACACTCCAACAATTTTGGAAGATGAAACTGATAGTGCTAACGACTTAAAAGATTTTTCTGGAGGTAGTTCTGAAGAATATGTACCAAGTGGAGTCTCTGGCTCCAGTGATAACGAATATTTAGCAGACGACGGCAGCTCTAAGGAGCTCGTATCAAGTGGTGTCTCCAGCGATAACGAAGATTTAGCAAACGAAATAGTGGATGAGTTGAATATGGCTGCCGAGGAAGTACTTGCTTGTAATGAGCCAGCTAACAGTGACTTCATTTCAAAAAAGTCGCATCAAATATCAATGTCATACCTAAAAAATCGGTTTATTTTCCTCGCAACTGCTCAATAGCAGACCAAAAACCTTGCCATTCGTCTATTATTAACGTTTTTAATAAATGACTGCCAAGATCAGTTTATATGTACATAGCCCAGTGTATAAATGATCGTATTAAAATTTACGAAAGGGATTAAGGTAAAAAAAAGTAAAAATAAGAGAAATCCATGCTGGTGATATAGAAGTAATTGTAGGATGTATGTTTGTTATGTGCTACAATCGACTTCTATCTCTAAAATGTTTTTAGTCGCGTCATAAATCACTTGGTAATCAATTATTAAAGGAACCAATCGCTTCCTTTATCTGATTAGTAAAGTTTGTTTTACTAAACGGTTGGTACTTATTTGTACCATATAAAATCCCGAATGGTACACTGGTGTACCACCACCCCCACAGGCCCCCTATTATTATTTTTCAAATTTTCTTTCACCAATAGCTTATATTACACTAAAGTAATCTGCTCTCATTAAAAATTTTATTTCAGCATTCAATAGTCGGGTCAAAAGGATTAAAGAAGGGGGAAATGGCTGTATCAAAGACTATCTTTAGAAAGGTAGACATGGTATTTTCTGGCTTAATAGCCATTTCAGTGGATTATCAGAAGCCTTGTAAGTCATTGTGCCTCTGACCCATCACAATTGCAACGAAACACCAGAAAGCGTCTTAGTAACCCCGCAGCGTTAATAACTTTTGGCTTACGAACATGGATATTATATTGAAATCGGCAAGTAGGCCGAGTAAAGGCCTTAAGCTAAAATAATTATAAAGAAATACTTCAATGTATAACATATTGATACCCTTGTTATTAGTAAAAACTTTTGGATGGATAGAGGAGAAACTTTTATTTACATTACAGAGGGATAGGCTTTCTCATGGCCAAATTGGCATAACTAACATTTATTCAACTAAAGGGTAATTTTTTAGCAACTTTCTTTTAGGCAGCAACGTTTTTTGCAGTTCAGCTGTTTTCGTGTACCGTTTTACTGGTAAACATGTTCAGTTTGGTCTATGATTTAACCATGAATCGACTTACAAATGAACAACGCTTGCAGATAATTAAACTTTATTATCAAAATGCATGCTCGGTTAAGAAAGTACATCGTGCACTTTTTCCATTTCATGGGCGGCTATTCGGAATCTTGTGACTTAATTTCGCACAAAATTTACATTGTTGGACATTAAACCACCAACAATGCATCCCGAAAAATGCACTGTTTAGTGTAGATTATGGGCCACAGTAAACAGGAACGTTACTGTGTATGTCGAGCGCTACCGTGCGATGATTACTAATTGTTTTTTGCCCAAAATAGAAGATCTGGACTTGGCTGATATGTGATTTTAGCAAGACAGTGCAACATGCCACACAGCACGTAAAATAATGGCCCAATTGAGAGGCGATTTCGGTGAATAGTTTATTTCACAATTGGGGCCGGTCAATTGGCCGCCTAGATCATGCGATTTAACGCCCTTAGACTATTTTTTGTGGGGCTGTGTTAAAGCTCATGTCTATAGAGACAAGTCCGCAACGGTTGACGCACTAAAAGCCAATATTAAAGAATTTATTCGTGAGATACAGGCTGATATGTTGGAGAGAGTATGAACCATTTGAGGCGTAGCCGCGGTCAATATCTACATGAAAACATCTTCAAACATTGAATTATATAGATCGTTCTATCGACTCAAATAAAGATTTCATAAATTTCTATAAATTTTATGTGTTTTTTTTTAAATCAAATCCGAAAGCTCTAAAAAAATCACCTTTAAGAAACCAACTAGTAGGAGAATAATACTGGTAAGACTTACAACTGGGACAAAACTGCCAACAATTATACATCTTTAGTCACTGATTATAGGGTAAATGACAGTTTTTAACTTCAATCAGCTAAAGCTTTAGCTGAAGTGAACAAAAAACAAATCCTTATCCTAATGGCTAAGCTTTAGTGCAAAGAATGGCTCAATTAATGACTACTAGAACAAAAGGCTGAGAATTTATGGCTTATGGACCATAAAAGATAATGGCAGACAATTTATAAAATTCTATGGAAATAACAACTTCATCTGCAAAAGAAACCACATGGGAGTCGCAAGATAAAATAACGAAAAACCTAATCGATCATAAAGAAATTAATGGAGGATTGGACAACATCACTACTTGAAGTAAAAATGAAAGCCATCGCTAGATCAAGTACTTGGACAAGGAACACCATAAAGCCAATAAGAAAATTGCAACACCCAGAAATAAATCATCGCTTAAGCCTATAGTACACGAAATGTAAAAAGCAACATGCGCATGTGACTCTGACGTAATTTTGTCGTCATCATGAAGCGATATTTTGTACATGGCGTGTACTTTCACTTTCTAGTTTTAAAAACACCCAATTACATTTCGTGTACAATCAAAGTTTTACCGCATGTAGCCCCTACAACTCATTTTAAATATGTTACCGATATGCTAAATATTTTTGTGACGTAAGATACACATGCGCATGTTGCTTTTTACATTTCGTGTACTATAGGCTTTAGTCTCGAAACTGGAAAGTTTTTTTTTTATTTGTATGTCTTAGATTCTATCGTTGTTTTTTTTTTATTTGAAAAATTAATGTTCATTTCAGTAATGCATATCGGAAACTATAATTTTTTCCATCTTTCTGGCAATTTATTGATTCCCTTCTAAAACAACTTTTTATCTTATAAGGTCAGAAGAGAATTTAGCCTTATTCTGAAGTAAAGCGCATTCCAGCTAAGACATTCTGTGTTGTACTAAACAAATAGTGGCCAGCACGGGCAATGTCGTGGCTAAATTGCGGGTAGGAAAAAACTTTCCATCGACTATTTTTCAATTTGAAGTAGATAATTATCATAATAGAAATACCTGTGTATTATTGCATAATTTAGGTAATTTTCCGTTTAATACTTTCCTAAAATGAAACAATTGTGTTCGAGATCTCACGTAATCTTTCCACCCGGTTTTAACAGCTTATAACAGATAACACCTTTTGATCTGACCCAAATAAAGAATATTTCCTTGGCGCCATGAGTTTTTGACTTAGGTGTTAATCTTGGCTTCAAATACAATTTTTGGCACTTTGGATTATCAAAATGGATTCGATTTTCATTGCCCGTAACAATTTAATGAAGAAACGTCTTGGTTTGTCTTTCGATGTCTCTTCTTTTCAGTTCGTGTGGAGCTCAATTTCATTGAATCTGGATAGATTCAAATGCTTTAAAACATCTAGAAATTATTGCTTAATCTACTCCATCTGATTCTATAAGTTCTTCTGGCGTTTGATACCAGTTTTGATCGAGCAAAATTTTCAGTTCTTTATCTTCAAATGTTTTCATTTGGCCGGAATGCTCCTTATAATACATATGGAAATCGCAACTTTTAAATCATCTCAGCCTCTTACGGCAAGTTGCATCAGCTAGAATATGATGCCCATACATTTCCACTAAAATACAATGACTACCACAGCGGGGTTTTCAACAAATAATGAAGCTTCAAAGAATTGTGTTGATTACATTTCAGCCAATTAACAAATACTGAAGAAGTAAATTTGAAGACAGTACTTTAACGTGACATAGTTTTAAAAATGGATCGCTTGGAAAAAAAATACTTTTAACGCAATCTAATATAAAACGATGGAAAATAATAAG